>JAAGEH010002252.1:0-141109 GCA_011751065.1 Lasiurus cinereus | reverse complement strand
CTCTTCCTACACCCCCATCCCTCTCTTCCACGCTCTCAAAAAATATGGAAAAATATATCCTCCAGTGAGGATTACATTTTTTTTCTAAAAAGAAGTTCTGAAAATATTGACATAAGTTATCTTACCCCAAAGTCACTGCAGTCCTGTCTCTTAAACACTTGCTAAAAGCTTGTTTATCGAGAGAGGCTGCGACATCCCATAGAAAAGAGAGTGTTGTGCAGTTTTTGAAAAGAGCAAATATAATATTTAAATACCATTAGCTCCAAAAATAAATGTGGGTTTTCAAGATAACAAACGTTATCCATTAGGGAGGCCTTCTCCCACACTGCTTTCTTTAGGTGTTCAGGAAACACTATCAAAAAAAGCATCATAGCCGAGACCGGGTTGGCTCAGTGGATAGAGCGTCGGCCTGCGGCCTGAAAGGTCCCAGGTTCGATTTCGGTCAAGGGCATGTACCTTGCTTGCGGGCACATCTCCACAATGGGGCGTGCAGGAGGCGGCTGATCAATGTCTCTCTCTCATGGATGTTTCTGACTTTCTATCTCTCCCCCTTCCTCTCTGTGAAAAAATCAATAAAATGTATTAAAAAAAAAGCATCATAGCAGGTGATGGGGGAGTGGTAGGTTATCAACCAAACTTGTGTGCCTAAAAGCATAACAATGGACACAGACAATGGGGAGGGGTGAAGGCCTGGGCTGTGGGGCAGATCGAGGGGCAAGCTGGGGGAGGTTAATTGGAGGAAAAGGGGAAATACATAACACTTTCAACAGCAAAGAATTTTTAAAATAAATTAAATTAAAAATTTTAAAAGAGCATCATAGTCTTCTGGGGCATATTCTCCCAAGTTTTAAATTTCAAAGTTTGAACCACTTTTTAAATTTTGCTATCAACCATGTCATGCTTAAAATTTAATATCTATGAATATGCATTCTCCGTAGTTTATTTTAGCAAATTTCAGCACAATTTCTGGCCTTGTCAAAAATTGTTGCAGTGCTTAAGGAGATGAGTTCTTGAGGCCGCTGTTGTTTCTTAATATCTCTTCTCTTCACCTGACTCCCATACCGCAGCCTAAATAGTCTTAAAAATGGTTGCATACTAACAATTGCCATCTCCTTTATTTAAGTGATTCAACTAAACTCACAGACATAGAAACATCTTTGATGTTAAACAGTTAGTGTACAAATAGAAAACAAAACTGCTTTCAGCAAACTATGATTGGCAAAGGTTTACTCTTAATAGACAACTCTAATATATGGGTACAAAATTATCAATATGACCTCTGGAATGAATACCTGCATAAAATCTCCTATTTAGTCTTTCTACACATTTAAAGTGACAGCAATTAAACAATGAAAACTAATACAATTTTCCTACATTACTATTGCATTGTTAACTATGATTAGCTGGGATTGTGAGGCAATTTTACCAAAGGATAGTGTTGCTTGGGGAGGAGAATAAGAGATCCACCTATTATCTGTATATGCCAATGGTTTTGATTTGAGGATGTGGGAGGTTAAGAAGGCAGCAAACAGCTAGTGTTTTGTGCTGATAGGGTAGATATGGACTCTATTTTAGTGAACATCCTTAAGCACCACCATTCAGAATAAATTAGAAGCTATTTCTTTTCTTTAAAACAAAACTATTGGTTGTGCTGCAATATTATCCTATTGTTCTTTCTCATATGATATTTCGTCTACATAGTGGTTAAATAACCTATTAGAGGCTAAGCAAATACATTTATAATATTACTAGAAGCGTGATGCACGAAGATTTGTGCCGGAATGGGCCTCCCTTTCTCTGGCTGCCAGCACTGCTTTCACTCCAGTCCAGAGCCACCTTTGCACCTTCCTACACTGCCCAGAGACCCAGTGCAGCTTCCCGCCCTGCCCTCCGTGGCTGCTTGGCAGCCATATATGCAAATTAACCACCATCTTTGTTGGTTACTCACTCCTCATTGGCTGTGGGCTTGGTGAAGATATGACCAAGTAGCATGTTTGTCTATAATTAGGTAAGATTATTCAGTAAGACTTCTTTGGGAAGATACTTCTGAGTTCCAAACAACACTTTAATCAGGACTTTAGGGCATAATTTATTTGAAAGCTGGGTGGGAATGTGTGTATGTGGCTGTACCAATGTGTGCATCTCTGCCTTTGTGTCCTTACAAAAGCTGCCCTGAGGGAGAAGATTTATAATGAAGGAAGTCCTTTCCAACATTGCTGGAATGGCCTTGAGGAATTTCAGAGGACAATTTCATTCCAGTCCAAGCCACGGCCAAAATAATTTATTTATTATTTTTTATTTTTTAGCATTCTTGAAAGCAGGGAAATAGCAATGTAAATGTCAGGATGCTCTGCCTTAAGCCAAGAATAAACAAAGCAAACAATCCATTAAAAGAACTTTTCAACACATAAGCTCCCAAAACTTTGCTTGTGAAAGATGTCAGAACTAGATTATACTTAGGAGAGCAACGAAATTAGAAAGAACTATTAAAAAACACATGTCTCAGTACTCATGGTCAGGTTTCCCACTGATCATACATGTGATTCCATTACATAAACTTGATATTATCAAGAATTGTAAGGAACTAAAACTCACCCCCATCAAATCATTTCAGATGAACAGCAATCTCAATATATAGTTTTCATGGTGTTCTCATTAGACTTAGTCATATAAGTACTAACAGAATCTCATGTTCAGTATTTGACTAGGATAATAACTACTTTGTTCGGGTTGTCCTTTCTCTTTTTGTGAGGTGTGGGTGGTCTGAATTGAACTAAAATCCCATCATTGTCTCTCTTGTCATTAATTCTATCAGCAATGCCTCTGATTTCTTTAGTATGAAAAAGTAACTTGTGATTAAGAATTACCATAATGCTTTTAAAATACTTTTAATAGAGGCCATTGGCACAAAAGAATCTGTGTATGAATACAGAGTTTAATAATCTACACAATATAAAATGTCCAAAAGAGGGTTGAGAACCTAGCTCCCATACAAAATCTTTATAATGCTGATCATTATATACACTTCCTTTTATATTTTATGAATAAACATATATATTAGCTCTATAATTACAAATCCCTTTCATATTTTTAAAGCTTCTAATTCTAAAAGGAGCAAAAAGCCCTACCAAATTTGAAAAGAAACCAAATTAATATACTGAAATACAAGCTCTTTTTTTTTTTAGCTCATGTTCTTAATATTAAAATAAAGAATGTATCTCCTTGGGACAGATAATGCTCACTGCAATTAAACAAATTGAAAAACTTGGTTTAAGAAATTTTAGTTGAAAACAACTCTTTCTCTAGGTAATTAGTCTGAGATCCAGTCTGCTAGCATCAAAACAGCAATCCATGTGTACATATTGTTTGGATTTTATAAAAATACTAGAGGCTCGGTGCATGAAATTTGTGCATGTGGCAGTGGTGGGGTGTCTTTCAGGCCATCCAGCTCCCTCTCCAATCTGGGACCCCTTGAGGGATGTCCGACTGCCTGTTTAGGCCCGATCCTACCTTGATCGGACCTAAAAGGGTAGTCAGACATCCCTCTCACAATCCAGGATTCTGGCTCCCAACTGTTCACCTGCCTGCCTTCCTGATTGCCCTTAATTGCTTCTGCCTGCCAGCCTGATCCCCCCCCTAACCACTTTCCTGCCAGCCTGATTGATGACTAACTGTTCCCCCTGCCAGCCTGTTTGCCCCTAACTTCCCTCCCCTGCAGGCCTGGGTTCCCCCCAACTGTGCTTCCCTGCAGGCCTGATCATCCCCAACTTCCTTCCTTTGCCAGCCTGGTCACCCCTAACTGCCCTCCCTTACAGGCCTGGTCCCTGCCAACTGCCCTCTCTTGTTGGCCATCTTGTGGTGGCCATCTGGTCCACATGGGGGCAGTCATCTTGTGTGTTGGAGTGATGATCAATCTGCATATTACTCTTTTATTAGATAGGATAGAGGCCTGCTGCATTGGGTGGGGGCCAGTTGGTTTGCCCTGAAGGGTGTCCTCAATCAAGAGGGATGTTCTCTTGGGGCTTGGGAAGGCCTGGGTGAGGGGCCTGTAGTGGTTTGCAGGCTGTCCACACTCCCTGGCAACCTAAGGGGGTATTCTGATATCTGGGATTTATTTATCTTCTACAATTGAAACATTGTAGCCTAGAGTGGAGCCAAGCCTTCTGCTCACACAGCCATTGAAACTCTGTTGCCTTAAGCAATGGCCCGGGTTTGCAGAAAGCTTCACTTCCTCCATCACTAGGGGCAACTCAAGCCTCCCTCCTGCTCTGTCTGTGGCGATAGCCATCTTGGTTGGGTTAATTTGCATGCTCACTCTGATTGGCTAGTGGGCATGGCTAATGGTATGGTTTGTGGGTATAGCGGAGGTATGGTCAATTTGCATAGGATTAGAGGCCCAGTGCATGAAATTTGGGCATGGATAAGGTGCTTAGGCCTGGCTGACTATTAGGGCTGAATGGAGTCTTAGCCTTCTTTCCCCAGCTGTCGGCTGCCAGCTGCCAGCTGCTGGCTAGGGCCTTCCTTTGTTCTGCACCACTCCCTGGTGGTCAGTGCACATCAAAGAGAGTAATTGAACTCTTGGTCTCCTGGTTGAACTCCCAAGGGGACACTGCATAATAGCCTTTTATATATATAGATATTTTTGGGGTTTGAAGTTTCCATATAAAGTGAGGAAAAAATACTATTGTTATATTTTGAATCAAGACATATTGCCAGTCTGAGTTGAATAATAAAGCAAGTAATAACAATACTGTCACAACTAAGGATTTACTTTGTTTCAGGCACTATGTTTTACACTTTCATATACTATCTGTGACTCTTCTGACACTAATGCAAGATTCCTTTTATTATTCCTTTTATATAAATAAGAAAACTGAGGCTTAGGAAACATTTATAGGTGGTTCAAATAGGATTTGAAACTGTCTTGTTTTCTCTAAAACCACTGCTCTTTCTACTAGACAGTGCTACATACATTTGATCCAGTTTATGCTAGTTTGCTTAGAAGTCACCAATAAATTTAGTTAGATTTTGATACAAATATAGACAATTATGAAATGGATAAATTTTCACAAAGTTTGGTTAAATTTTATTTGTCCTACAGTTGAATGATTATATCTCCTAACCCTAATTTTTACAAAAATACATCTGTGAGGCATCAAATGCATCTATACTTCTAGAAAAAATATATATGCTCTATTATGCTGACTCAATACAATTCTTCCAAAATATTGCCTACCTTTAATGTTTCTATAAATATTAGATGCAATTAAAATGGGAGAGACATTTATCTGGTAAATACCATATATCATAGTTAGAAATATTTTCCCATAAATAACAGAGTGATTTAGAGGAGGCATTATTAGACTGGGAATTTAGAGATGTGGGCTTAAGACTTAAAAGGGACACCAATCATGCTGAGACCGGTTTGGCTCAGTGGATAGAGCGTCGGCTTGTGGACTGAAAAGTCCCGAGTTTGATTCTGGTTGGGGGCATGTACCTTGCTTGCAGGCACATCTCCACAGTGGGGCATGCAGGAGGCGGCTGATCGATGTCTCTCTCTCATCGATGTTTCTGACTTTCTATCTCTCTCCCTTCCTCTCTGTAAAAAAAAATCAATAAAATATATTTAAAAAAAAAAGGGACACCAATCAGGTAATCCTATAAATCAGTTAACTTCCATGACATTCATTGTTTTAATTTACCAGATTCCTAAGATAATGGATACATTAGTTGAGTAAATATATGTAGCTAATGTGAAATTACTTTTGATTTCTTTGAAACATAATTGTTTCAATGAGAAGAAAAATAATAAAAATCTAGGTTCTCAATTATAAATTGTTAAATATTTTAGCACTTGTTTCTCTCTCCTTTATCTGATTGCCTATTTTATCTATCACCAGTACAACAGAATTCCCATGTGTATAAATATCTTATTAAAGAGAATTAAAATGCAGGGCCATGCTCTATTTTTTTTTTGTACTCACTGAAGCAACTGACATTTTAATATGTTACATAATGAAAGTAAAGTACTTGATTGTTATATAGATCATATGTTTAGTAGTTCATATACTCAGATAACAATTTATATTTGTCAATAACCAGATTATAAGTAGGAACAATTTCTTCTTATAATAAAAATGTAGATCTTTATGTTAAACATCCACATATTCAAAATATGCAGCAGGTAGAATATATTTAGAAGATACACATGAAAAGGACTGAAAACTGATAGGTTTGATTCTGTAAGGCACATATTTATCCCTGCTCTCTGTCCCAGTGAAGCATTTTGTTCAAATGAAAGCTTACATGAGTTACTGTCATTGAAGAGAAAAAGGGACACAAATGTCGCCCCTTTACCTGGTCATCTCAAGGGTTTGCCAACCACTATTTTTTGGTCACGCTCTTATCTAGTTTGCTCTCTAAGGTCCTAAGATAATACCATTTTCAATTGATGAGAAAAAGGAAGCTATTAACCATACAGAGATGACATCAACTTGGAGATTTAGAAGAACAATGGATGAAATGGAAATTTCTCACCCCATAGTCCATTATTAGAACTAAATGTAATATACAATTTAATGTAGTTGATATAGTCCTAATAAAATTAGAATAAACCTGTAAATTGCATATGGTAGGATTCAAGTATTCCCTTTCACTCTATCTTTATGAGATAGGTTTCCATGAGAAAACTAGGAAGCAATTTAGTTTATTCAAAGTAATAGTTTTTATAGAGAAAATTAGAAGTTTATGTGTTCATTGGAAGTGTTAGAGATGTAAAGGTCAAAGAAGCTCCAATGAAGATTGATGGAATCGAGAGTTTACAGAACTGAAAGAAAAGACATTCCTTTAAGTGACAGAATCAGATGCCTGCTCTTCTCAAGCAGACAATTTCAAGGAGCTCTAAGAAACTGCATTTCATTTCTGCTATTTCTCTGTCTGTCTGCTTGGAACTGTTGCTGAAGAGTCCACTTTCTCTTTCTCTTCTGTCTTCTGAAGCCTAAATGATTATGAAGTTGTGTATTCTTTTCTGCACTTTGATTACAGTTGTTGACTACGTTACTCAGAAATAACAACTCAGTCTTTTATCCCTGGATCTTTAAGGAATTGGGAATCTGCCTTGTGCTGTAGTTGGTGGTGGGGTGGTGGTGGTGGTATGGAGGAGGAGGATGTATATCCCATGCCAGGTTTTACTGAGAATGTTCAATTTTTATAGTACATTTCTATGTCAAGCAGAGATTAGGAACTCAAGGTCCTACCTATAAAAATTTTAAGAAATTAAATACTAATCACATGCCAGGCATTCAATGCACTTGGTGCTTATATCCAATCTTCACAACAGGCACATTAATTGTTGGAGCCAGTAATTGCATCCAGGGCTTTCTTGTTTCAAAGTAGTTTTTTCTCTTTTATTCAACTATACTCTTCAAGAGCATTTATGGAAGATTTCTTTTTTTTCCTTGATGATTTATATATACATTTTCTAACCTGTCAACCACTCATCCCAGTCGATATTTTCCCCACTTTTGCAGATGACTCTGAAATTCAGAAAAATTCACCCTCCCACAAGTTATCAGAGATAGTAAATGACACAAATTAGTAAGCAATGAAACCTACTTTCAACCATTTTGAGTCAATTTTTAAACAAATCCAAAGCCACTCTTTTTTAGTAACTTCCCAGACAGGAAAGCATTTTAAACAGTGAAATAGGCTTGGGAAGAAATTCTGTTTGTGTATCTCTTCTTATATTTGGCTAATCCAACTGTATACTAAAAATTCACCTTGCCTTCTCCTTCTCATACAGAATAAAAGCAAAAATATTTTCTCTTTAAAATCGAGGTAAATACAATGATTCTATTTTGAGCTAGAAGAAGCAGCATAAAGAGAATGTATTCTATCTCACACAAAACATGGACATTTAATCCTTTGCCATTACTCAGTCCTGATCTGCAGGAGCAATGCCCATGGGTTAGTGACACTTTGCCTCTGTATTTGCCCTGATTCTTGTGTTAATCTTATTGTCTGATCTGTGAGTTAGAATTCAGTGCCTCTTCTTCAAAGTACTTGTCAGGGATTACTATTGATTCCATCACTATTGATTCTATTTATCAATTTATCAAATAGTCAGTGTCCACTAAATGGCAGATTATGCCAGAAACAGAATACAGTGGTCAAAAATATAAATATCAACCCTGGCTTGTAGATTTCATCTTTAGTGAGAAGAAAGAGAATAAGGCACACAATGAAACAAATGTGTAATTATAAACATTAAAAGTGATTAGATGTAAAGAAATGGGATTTTCTTCAAAGGTTGCTAAATTGATTGAGGGAAAGCAACTTGGGTGGAGACTGGAAAATTAGACAAGGAACTAGAGGCCATGAAGAGGACCTTAGATGTCATTTTCAGTGCATTTAATACCTGGTTTTAAGCAGAAAGTAACCTAATTTATCTGTCATCCATCTATATTTCCTATCTGTCTATCTGCAATGTGGAGAAGGCATTATAAAGATAATGAAAAAAAATGGAGAGATAAAAAATGATGTGATATCTTAAAATATATTTTTATTGATTTCAGAGAGGAAAAGAGAGGTAGAGAGAGATAGAAACATCGAATCCACAACCTGGGCATGTGCGCTGACCAGGCATCAAACCGTGACCTCATGGTTCATAGGTTGATGCTCAACCACTGAGCCAAACCAGCGGGAGCTGATGTGATATTTCAATGATCTAAGTGTATCAGTCAGAATTCTCCAGAGAAACAGAACCGATAGGATAGATGATAGACGGATAGACTTTTAACATGTTTTTATTAATTTCAGCGAGAGGATAGGTAAGGGAAAGAGAAATAGAAGCATCAGTCAGTTGCCTCCTGCATGGGAATTGAGCCTGCACCACAAGGGTATGGGAGGATGCTTCCCTGGGTGAGGTAGGCAGATTGTAAGGAACTGGTTCATGCTCTTGTGGAAAATGCCAGGTCTGAAATCTAGATGGCAAGCAACTTCAGGCAAGAGTTGAGGTTTTAGTTTTAAATATGAAATGTATAGTGCAGGCTGAAAATTAGGAAAGATTTCTATATTGCAATATTGAGGCAGAATTCTTTTTCTCTAAGAAACCTGTTTTTACTCTTACAAACTTCAACTTGATTGAATGAGATCCACATTATCAAATCTAACCTTCTTTACTTAAAGTCAACTAATTTTAAATGTTAATTACATCTATAAATTACCTTCACAGATTAGTGTTTGACCAAACAACTGGGTAGCATAGCCTAACCAAGTTGAAACATAAAATTAACCAACACCATAGATAATGTTGCTGTAAATAAACAGGGAGAGAAGATGAATTTGTAAAATTTCAAAATAGAATCTACAAAACTTGGTGGTGGGAAGATGTGAGAATGAAAAAAAAGGGGAGACATCAAGAATTACAGGTTTATCTCCTGAGCAATGAATTTTAACAGCCGTGATATGGAGCAAATTAGTTTCTCTTTTTTCTAACAGAGGTTTTGTTGATTTCTGTTTAAGTAATATGACTACCTAATAAGATTACTTTTCATAAAGATTTTAAACAGTTAAATAGGCTTGGGAAGAAATTTTGTTTTTATCTGTCTGGTTATATTTGGCTAATCTAACTGTAGACTAAAAATTCACCTTGCCTTCTCCTTCTCATACAGAAATAATTACATGCAAATAGTAATCAGCTCTTTATACAATAATGGAAAACAGGAGGAAATAGAGCCAAATATTTTTGGAAGAAATAACTCTCAAATGTGCCAACTAAAATGTCTCTGATATATATGTCTCTGATACTATATATATTATTATTTATATATATATATATTATTATTTATTTATATATATATATATATATATATATATATATATATATATATATATCATAGTAGGTTTGCTTTTCTAATCAAAACTTACGTATGCTCCACTAGAAACTTGAGAAGATAAGGTAACTCAATCAAATTTTACAGAATATCATTCAAAAGCCAGTAAAATATATCCATGTCTGATATAAAGTTTAGAAAGAAAGAATATATGGACCAAATATTAAGTATTCTCTGCAAGTTGTTGTAAATTCCTCTTCTTCCCAATTCTGCCATTTTCTTAACTATGGAGTTAAATGGACATTTCTCAAAGCTGATTCATTGTGTCAGTTTTCTTTTTGAAATAGAATATCAAATGGATGAAGAGAAAACAATTCTGGACATTGAAAAATAAGAATTAAAATATAGGAAAACAATTTTCTAGATTATTTTCTGGACATTGATGAACATCTTTGTTTCATTTTATTTCAGGCAATGATTGTTTTTCTATTTTATTAATATCTATATGTATAAAAGCCTAAGCAACCAGCTGACAATCTAACTGGCTGATAGCTATGATGCTCAATGACCACCAGGGGGCAAATGCTCAACACAAGAGCTGCCTAGTGACAGCAATTTTGCAGAGTGCCCTCTCGCACTCAGGACACTTCTATATGGATTTATGGTCCATCCAAAATACAGGATGATTTCCTTATATCCTGGTCCTTAATCATGCCTGCAAAGATGTTTTGTCCAAATTAGGTAACTTTTATAGGTCACAGCAATTAGGACATGGGCATGTTTTGGAGGCCCCATTCAGCTTACTAAACCAGATAATGTGAGGAATATGAATATGGATTAAACGGCAGCATTTTTTCTATAGATGGGCCAGTTATTAAGCTTTATTCTTTCAGTATCAATCCTATTCTGTATGTAATGCTGTGAACCTGGGCTGGAACCCTACAAACTACTTTCTGCTTGACCCTGTGACTCCCCAGTGTACTCTCTCAGAGGAAGCACTGAAAGAAATCTGGAAGCCTCAATGAGGAGGAGATGCTCTTTTTCTTTTTTGCACTTTGCTCCTATTTTTGCTTCCTTTTGTTGTTGTTGTTGTCACTCAAGCAATGAATGCTTTTTCACCCTGGTAGTGACAGTTCACTTTGGTAGCAGCACTTAATTCTGATTTACACTTTTTCCAACATTAGCTAAACCGACCTCACAATGCTCACGACATCAGCATCAGCTGGCTAGAGCTCCTCCCTCGGAGTCTGGGTCCCACTTTCACATGTTTCCAACTTTGACCCCAAGGCATTAATCATAGAAGGGCAGTGATTCCTATTCAGATCTGAGTTTTACTTTCAGAGGACACCTTCCTCAAATGTCTAAATTTTCATCATTCCAACCTTTCCATTTCCCAGCCCTAGGAATAGTAATATCTTCAAACGTAACTGTGGAATAAGGTTAAATGTAACATAGTCTAAGAAAGAAGCAGAGTTTCAGTTATTTGGAGAAGTGAAAGAGTTTTTTGTTTGCTTGTTTGTTTGTTTGTTTTGGTGTTTGTTTTTTAGTTTGTCTTCTTCAGCTGAGCAGGTTCCAAGCAGGCTTCATGAGGGAAGTGATACTTCAGTAGGGTTTTCTAAATCAGTAGATGTTGGTCTGTAAGAGATGGGAATAGGAGAATGGAAGAGCATTTCTCAAGAAAAGTTTTTTAAAAAGTATCACTTATATTTCTCCATACTTAATAATATTTAACATTCTCTTGTTAATTGAAAGTCATCAAATTTGTACATTCTGTTGTCATACAACAAAGCCCTCAAAGACTAATGAGTCATTTGTGTCTATGATTAATAATTATACATAATATGCTACTGAAAACTAGGAAACAGTTCTTTCTCTGCTTTATTCCTGTTTTTACTGGCTACTTCTCATTGGTGTCATTTCATCTAGCAGCTAGAATCTCCTGGTGTCTGCCCCAGTTTTTCAGTCTTTCTCTGCTTCCCATCATAAATAGTCTCTTGGGCTTTGTGACAGTTATTTTTATTTTTTTTGTTTTGTTTTTTTTGTTTTTGCCCATCTAGATGCTATTTTTAAATTATTTTAATTTAATTGCTATGTTTTAGAAGCATTACCTCAGAGTAAGTAGGAATGTTACTACACATAAATAAGCTCATGCCTATCACATCTCAGTTGCCCTTTCTGAACAGAAGACTACAAGTTTTACTTTTATATAGTTCAGTGGTATTCATCTTACAATAATAATCAGGAAAAAGAAAAAAAAAAGTGTGCTGAGAGACTTTTGTGACCTAAATATAGTTAACTCACTAGGCCAATATATGTGGTTCTCTGAAAGGAACCTGCTTCATAACTTCATAAATAAAAGGATTGAGGACTAACATTAGCTTTTTGACACTGACTGAAAAGTGATGTGTTAACACACAAGTGCATTTTATCAGTAAGGTTGACTGAATTTGAGGCTATGAGGCCAACTATCTATCTCCCTTTCCTTCTTGTAACATATGTGGTTTATTGTATCCACATAGTCTCTTTTCAGAGTTATAAATTACATTATTGATGAAGTCCTGATGATGAAAACCCAGTTGGAGCTTGAAGGTCAAGGCAGAAAACTGCATCCTAAATTTCTGTTTATCGATGATGTACGGTACATATAACAGCACAAAATGTGCTGCTACAATTAAAAATCTGTCAACATTTTTAACATACGCCACTATTTCAGGGTTTGGTAATGTAGTCATTTATCCTTACTCTTTCTTGAATTATGTGATGCAAGGCCTCAGCTGTGGGAGGACATCTTTAAGTTCTTTCAACAAGATAAGAGATTTATTTGTTTTTTCTTACTTTCTTCTTTTAGCTACTAAAGTGCTAAACAATCAAAGTTAGTGTAAGCTAGCTTTCAGCAGTGTTATAACTAAAAAATAAACACCATTATGTAGGCCATATATTCTTTAGCCCCAAATGTTTTAAGTCACATGAATGTTAAAAAATAAACTGTTTTATGTTAACTTATATTTATGTTAAAAGAAAAGCTTAGAAATATTTTTTTTTAAAAAACTGCCTGGCTTCTTTCTATTCTCTTATCAGATGCCTAACAGTACAGACAAACATAAATAAGTTTGACTCATTGGTGTTTTTCAGAGGAAAACTAAAACAGCCTAAATAAAGTTTTTTTTTAATTTAATTAGCTCTTTAACTTAGAAATAGTTTGTTATTATATGACCTGAACTTCTAGATTGATGTTGTTTACTATTGTAGCTGCCAGCATCATGTGGCTACTGATAATCTAAAATGTAGTTAGTTCAATTTGATTTATTGAAAGTATAAAATATACATTAGATTTTAAGACTTACTACAAAAACTAAAGTGAAAATTATTACATGAATAAATTTATTGTTACATTCATTTTTACAACAATTGCAGTATTAAGTTAAATATAGTATAATTAATTCACCTGTGTTTTTTTTACTTAGTGTAGTGTAGCTAAATTACATACATGACTTGTT
Source organism: Lasiurus cinereus (assembly GCA_011751065.1). Classification (NCBI taxonomy): domain Eukaryota; kingdom Metazoa; phylum Chordata; class Mammalia; order Chiroptera; family Vespertilionidae; genus Lasiurus; species Lasiurus cinereus. The sequence continues at coordinate 127,779 of JAAGEH010002252.1, read as the reverse complement.
ATAATTCTATTAAACAGTGTCACTCTATATGTATCCAAGGATCCTATTTTATTGTAGATGAAATAACCAATTCATCCTATTTTCCTGTAAATGAAATAACCAATTGATTTGAATTGACTCACTGCAGGATAGTGTTATCACATTTTCAAAATAGTACAAGGTAATAATAAAGATCTTAAAAAAATTTTTCCTTCTCAAACCATGGTGGTGATGTTGTTGCTGGTATTTGCAATAGTGGATGACGAGTAAACCAGGAAACGTTTAAAAGTTAAATTCTGCATACCATAGGAGTATATAAGGTTTTAAACAAAACAAAACTCAGAATAAATCTCAAAAATTTTAGTTGAATGTAAATATACTCATCTATGATCTTAATAAGATAGAATAGAAGAATATTTTATTTGTCCTTGAGTAACATAAATATGTTTTCAGGTGAAATTACTCATAGTAATAATAATATATAGAATATTAGTCAAAATTCACCTTATAGATATTTAATTTTGGAAATAGTAATCTGGTGTTTCTGGACTTTCACTGGCTATTTGCTTCATTATTTTATTCATTAATGCAGGTGCTAATTCTGTTCTCGGCATTATTCTTGGAACTTGAAAGACAAAGTCATTTTTCTTTCACCCCTTTTTGGAAGATTCTTTCACATTCTTCTGGTAATCTGCAATCTTTCTTAGCCTGATTTCATTCAATTTCATGAGTGAAATTGTTGTGGACATCCCGTCAAAAAGAATCACATGCATCTAACCTCCAGGTGTTTTCATACAACAATGTCACAATGGTCAAATGAAAAAGAACAGAGTCAGCATCATGGGAGGCCATGTGGGCTACAAGAGTTACGTCATATGTGAAGCAGGACATGACCACACATGAAGTTTTAGTGAACTATTGCAAGCCTGAAGGAGGAAGAAATTCCACCTTTGGCTCCTCTTGAGTTCCTATAGCTAGACTAATATTAAAATAGAGAGAGAAAAAAAAAAAAACAGAGGAGCAATAGAAATACCAACTTAATGGCAATCATAAACAATGCTCCCAGGAATGATGAACCAGCCAGCTTCTTATACTTTTTTAGACACACAAGAAAGCAATACATTTGTGAAGAATTGACAGGACAAAGACACAGGTTTAGGTGCTTATTTGTAAGGAATCTAAACAGAAAGTGGACTAGTGATAGTGAAGAAATACAGAGGCTTGTTGGCCCTGGATTTCTTGACTCTAGTGATAAGGGTGCCTGGTTTAGCCCCGTGGAGCAAGAAGAAATCTTTCAAGGGAAAGATTTGTTATCCACATGCAAGAAGACAAGGAAAGGCTCAAAGTGTCCTTCTTGGTTGTTTGTCAAGTTACTTTTATCCAAACTAATTAATATGCCATTGTGGGATATTTTGAGGCAAACTTCCTTGGGCCCCAACAAACATAAGTGCTAAAATTGAATGCTATGGCATTTTAACTGAACTAGCACAGCTGTTTCCAATGCTTTTGTCCATCCCTGATTTCTTACTGTGTGTATTTTTTTCACCCTGTCTTCTGTGTAAGGTAAAGAGATGACCTTTTCAAGCCTTTCTAAAACTAATCTGCTCACCTCTATTTTTGTTCTGTTTTATTTTTCTAATTCTTATCCTTGCTCCATCAATTTTCACAAATCTTCTCAGTGTCATATTTTACACAATTCTAATTAGTCTTGGCTGTGGCATTGACTTCTACCTTCTGCTTGGAACAAATACTCCCAAGACATATCTTAAAAGAAATTAAAAAACATCTCCCTTAACTCTTCTTCACTATCATGCCCTCCTCCATGCATTTGACAACCACTGACTAAGCATTTACACACCATAGCTAATTAAATTATCATAAAAATTCTAAATTGTAAGTACAGTCCTGTGCTGCATAATTACATTTTGGTCAATGATGGGACACATATACAACAGTGGTCCCGTAAGATTATAATGACAATATCTCTGAGGCTTGGCACTAGAGTGCCTCTCACTCAGAGCACCTCAGTTTTAAGTGCACAGAGGCTATCCAGTCAGGCAGCCACTGAGGGCACTACAGCCTCCCAGATATTACCCAATGGTCATCAGAGTACATTGCTGTAATTCTTTGTCGAGGACCTAAGATCCTATAAAGATTTACAAGAGCTACCTTAACAAATATTAAGAGCCCACTGTCACTTTAGTAAAAGTTTGATGTGGTAGTAGGGAGCCAGCCTTTCTGCATTTCAGAAATATTTTCAAGTTGGAATGATAAAACATCATAAGTTTTATTTCTTCTATCATTTCAATGCCAGCAAGAGTTCTTTGTGCCAGATAGAATCAATGGAACCAAAAAGAAATTTTCAAGTTTAAAACAATTGCGTCCTCAGTTCTGCATCTGATGTTAAATACCCTCCCTTTTTTTAATGAATACCACAAAATTCCTTAATCTGACCAATGCTCCAAATATAACAGTCAAAACCACATTGCCATGATAATTCCCTAATTTCCTTTATTTTTCCATCTTGATCTTTTATTCTGGCTGATCCTCAGACCATTTTTCACTGCCTTCTGAAAGTCATTTTTTTTTTGGTGGTCTATGCCTTATTCAGCCAGTTTCTCCCAATATTTCCTGTCAATTCAGCCCAGAACCCTATTCATGGAGAAGCACTAACAATTTCCATGTTCTCTTTCTGAACCTGTTGAAAGGAAGCAAGGGGAGGGCTTGAGGGACCATGTTTATAAAATCTACAATAGTGTATAGTACTGTCCTAAGCCTTCACATTCCCTCATCACTCACTTTCCTACTCACTCAAAACAAACTCCAGTCTTACAAACTCCATTCATGATCAGTGCCTTATACAGGTGTGCTATTTTTAAAAAACTTTTTACATTGTATTTTTACTCTACCTTTCCTATGTTTATATATATATATATATATATATATATATATATATATATATATAACTATATACCATTGTGACAGTTGTCTGTGATATTTGGTGCAGTGGCATGATATAGATGTGTGTAGCCCAGGAACAATAAAATATACTATATAACCTAGGTGTATAATAGGCTACACCAGTGGTTGGTAAACTCATTAGTCAACAGAACCAAATATCAACAGTACAATGACTGAAATTTCTTTTTTATATATAACTATATTTTATTGATTTTCTACAGAGAATAAAGGAGAGGGACAGAGAGTTAGAAACATAGATCAGCTGCCTCCTACACATCCCCTACTGGGGATATGCCTGCAACCAAGGTACATGCCCTTGACCAGAATGGAACCTGGGACCTTTCAGTCCTCAGGCCGATACTCTATCCACTGAACCAAACTGGTTTCAGTTGAAATTTCTTTTCAGAGCCAAATTTTTTAAACTTAAACTTCTTCTAATGCCACTTCTTCAAAATAGACTCGCCCAGTCTGTGGTATTTTATGGGCCATACCACCTAGTTTTGTGTCAGTGTTCTCTATCATATTCACATAATGGCAAAATTGCCTAAAGACACATTTCTCAGTCATTAAGTGACCCATCACTAATATTTCTTGTTTCATCTATGAGAAATAAGAGTTTCAGAGAGGTTAATGTTATTATGCTCTAGATCATAGAGTTTGGAAGAGATATTGGTAAGTCAAGAAGCTTAACATTGTAGGACAGAGCATAGATTGTAGGCTGAGACTGAAATTATTTTGTTACTGGCCATTTAATATTCCTTTCATATCATTCCATTTCTCTTTATTGTTGTAATTCATTTATAAATATAATTTATATATTTTTTAAACTTTTCCCTTCTTTAAATTATTTTCTTCCTTCAGTAGAGCAAAGGTCACAGTGTGTTCTGTACAGCTTTAAGCATATAAACTTAGGTGTCCAGATGAACCTGACACAATTCAATCAAGTAGGATGACTGAAGATATAATTAAAATTTCTGTAAAGGAAATCATATTTTGATAAAGCAAGTACAATAAGAATTAAATTTGGGGATTACTTTTAAAAGGGAAAGAAGTGTGAGGTGATTTGAGAATAGATACCAAAACAGACTTCTGTGGATATATATGTTCCACAGCCTGTACGTGCAGCAGTCTCCCTTATCCATGGGACATACTATTGGCATCAATTCAACATCAACAGGGATTCTCAATTGGAGTGCAATGAAGAAGGAAACTTTATTCAGTTCAAAACAACTCAATCATGATATATTGTGGCTGTAAAAATAGCACAACTGTGAAGCAGCCCAGGCACCAGGTAACCCTGGGACCAGACCCCTCTCTGCTCCTTGATGGTCTGCTCTGCTTGGTGCTGGTCTTGCTTTGTGCTGAGCTGTCTCTACCCTATTCTAGTCTGTTCTGTTCTATGCCAGTCAGTTCTGGTCTGGTCCACTTTGCTCTAGGGAAATGGCTTTGATATTTTAGTTGTGCTGGGGAAAGGCAGTCTTTGGTCTTCCCTGGACAGGGACAGTGCACTCTCAGAGCCAGAGGGGAGCTGGCTTATATAGATTAAAGTCCCTATTCCTGGTCTTTAATTGCTCTGCCTTCATACAAATGAGGACTCCAAATTCTTGCAGTTTGATTGTTCCAAAAAGCACTTTCTTGATTGGTCAGAACAGAGCCAGTCTGATTGGTGGATGATGATGTTGGTGGTGCTATAGTTGCGCAGCTCTAATTGGATGGGGAAAGCCTGAGTTTTATTAGTTGAAATAAGATTCCAGGAACTTCTTTATAAGGGCTGGCTCAGATGGCAGGTATAGTGCTGGCAGGCAGTTTACTCCAGAGGCAGGTGGTTTAGTTCAGGCATCTCCATGAAGTGCAGTTGGCATAAGAAGTCCCTGTGTAGTAATGGCTGTTAAGCTCTGATTTTTAAAAATTTGAGCCCAGTTAGCCACCAGGAGCTTTTCTCATGAGATATCTTCTACCTCAGTGTCCACAATATGTTTCAAGACCCAGGGGTTACCTAAAGCCAGAAATAGTACAGAACTCCACATATATGATGTTTTTTCCTATACATGCACAGTTATGATAAAGTTTAATTCATAATGTAAGCTCAGTAAGATTGCTAACAATAACAATTGATCAAATAGGATATTTATAACACCATACTATAATAAAAACTATGTGAATGGCTCTGGGCCCATTATTAAGTAAAATAAATGTTACTTGAACACTAGTACTATGATACCATAACTGTTTATCTGATAAGTTGATCGCTACTAAGTGAATAATAGGAGGGTAGTGTACACAGTGTGAGTACTCTGGCCAAAGAGGTGATTCATATTCTGGGCAGGACAGCAGGATAGTGGAAGATTTTATTATGCTACACAGAATGGCACACAGTTTAAAACATAAGTTGTTTATTTTTCTGGAATTTTTCATTTAATATTCTTGGATCTAATTAACCACAGGCAAGTGAAAGTACAGACAGTGAAACTCCCAGTAAGGGCGGCTACTATAATGAAGGGTTTTCTATCTTGACCACAAAATAAAATAATTAGCCCTTATTTCTTAGGACACAATATATTTGTGTAGTTTGCAATGTTTTTTATTCTTATCAATTTCTATTACTAATAAATATAGTGTTTTATACTGTAATAAGCAGCTTACTGTTCAGGTTACATGATTTAGAAGCAGAACATTAGACATTTTCTTTCATAGTCCAGTGTGGGGACAGAGTCTCTCTCTCTCTCTCTCTCTCTCTCTCTCTCTCTCTCTCTCTCTCTCTCTCTCGTTTTATTAGTTTATATATATATGTATATGTATATATATACATATATATATATATAATATGATTATGTACATAACATTCATACACACAAGTGATAACTTCGTAAATAGTGAGAATGAGAAACAAATGGTTCCAAAATACCAACAGAGGTAATTTTCTCTGAGCTGATGTTTTATGTGTTAGTAAACCACAGGAGGGCAAAGCTGGTATGTTTTATCTTCAAAGTCTTCATTTATTCACAGCTGTTCAACAGTAAAATAGCAATTGTTATCACTGTTCCTCATCTCCATTTGGAAAATAAATAGCAATTTTCAAATTCATTGGAAATAAGAAGCAAAGTTTGCCTGGTTATATAGGGGTTGGCAGACATTCAATGAAGTCTTTATAAATAATGAATCATGACAAATTTTTTCAAAATTAAGACTAGATAGCATAGACCCAAAGACATAGAAACATGAACAGACTATTGGAAGTCAGTGGGAAAGCAAGGGCAGTGGTTGTGAGGAGATCAACCAATGAACTTGTATGCATATATGCATAATCCAAGGACACAGGCAATTGAGTGGTGAGGGCCTAGTCAGGCAGGGGACAGGATAAAGGAGGACCTATGTAATATTTTTTTTAAATAAAGATTTAAAAAAATACTAGACATTTTTAAAAATGTTTCATGATGAGTATATTTATATCACAGTTATTTGATTTATTTTAGTGATTAAATTATCATTATTTTTTCTCTTTCCTTTTCATGTATTTGCTGGTGTTTGGATTCACATGTTCAATTATCTTCATTGTTTTTTTTAGATTCCTGAGTTTAGTGTTTAAGCTAATTACTGACTGAAAGTTCCCAGCATACCTTTTCTGATTCTTTTTATTTGAAATATGTTACTTGAATTTTATAGTCCATGCCAATTTTTAAAGGATGAAATATCTGAAAAGCCATATAAAACTAAAAACCTAAATAAATTGAATATTTTGTTATTTGATTCTATATCTTCCTACCTTCCAGTTATTCTCAAATTAGCAGAAATCAAGTTAGCACAAATATATACATATATTTTAATATATACATTATTTCAATTTGATTTTTTTATTTTATTGGAAAAATGTAAATCTCTATTATAGCTTAATTTTAATCTTATAGTCATTATATTAATAACTTGCAAATAAATCATAAAGATATTTTTGGAAAATATTTATATCTCACATAATTATATAAAGGTGAAGAATTGTCTAATGTAATAAAGGAAAATAAAGTAATATAAAATTACATAATTTTTTATGATGTCCCTTCAAATCTTTATCAGTCTATTACTTTTGAGTTTCTTCACATTTTAAACAAATGATCTTCACCATCTTCTGAGGAAAGGAAGATAAAACAAAATTATTTGAAATGTATTCTCCATCTTGGAGTCCTTTAAGAAAAAAAAAATGCTATTAACTCTAACTTCAGGGTTTTGTTTTATTTTTGAGATGTTAGCCACATACACAGAAAACAAGAGCTCTGAAAAGACTCTTCATTTAATGTGAAACTCAAAATTCTCTTTTGAACTGAGACTGCTTTTTTCATTCTTTTGTATCCCATGTGTACTTTTATAAATACTTTAGGAGGGAGCTCCCATGATAATTGATTGCACTTTCTTGATTTCTATCAACTTCTTTCAATTTCTTCCTAGCTTTTCTAGATATAATTAAATTAATGTAGTCATTACCATGTGCTTTTTTTTATTTCTACCCAACCACTAACCTATTTTCTGTTTCTGTAAGTTTTTTTTAAATTTTTCCACTTATAAGTGAGATAATTTAGTGCATGCACTTTCCATAAGTGTATTCATTCTTAAGTGAGACATGATTAGTTTAACTAAATCATCTTTTTGAATTGGGTAACTCAGGATTCTGTTCAACCCTTTGTCACCCATGGCTTAGGGGGAGAATTAATTCTATTTTCATTTAGAATTACCAAAACAAAGAATTGACAATTTCCACTATTTGCTTGCAATATGAACTTCAAAAATATTCAATTTATTTAAACTAATTATATATATATATGTATATATATTAGCCTTTTTCTCTCATGCCCTATCCCTTAACTCTTGCAACCATCAATCTGTTCTCTGTGTCTAAGACATTATAATTTTTGTGTGTTTTTTACATTCCACATATAAGAAGAAGTAATACAGTATTTGTCTTTTTCTGGCAGACTTATTTTATGTAGTGTAATGCCTTGAGGTTGATCCATATTGTTTCAAATGGCAAGATTTCATTCTCATGGCTAAATATTTTATTATATTTATGGAATTTAACAATATATAAGATAAATATAATATAAATAACAACATATTTCATAAATAATATACAATATTCTGCATATTGTGATATATATATTTCACAACTTAATTTGTTAGTTCTAACAATTTTTAATGTAGTCTTTAATGTTTTATAAATGTTATGTTATGTAATCTGCAAATAGTGACAGCTTTATTTATTCCTTCCCAATTTAAATGCCTTTTTTTTTTCCTTCTTACCGGTTAGGCTTCCAATATTAGGTTGTATAAAAGTGTCCAGAGACAACATCTTGTCATGATCATAATCTTAGAGAAAACACTTCAGTGTTTTACTATTAAGTACTTTAGCTGTAGCCTTTTCATGTTGCCTCTACTATCTTGAGGTACGTTCACTCTCTACACACTTGTTTGAGAGTTTTTATCATAAACAGATATTGAATTTTGTCAAATGCTTGTTCTGCATTTTGTTTACAATCAACTTCAACATAATCAATAGAAATTTGCCTACATAGTGCTTATATTTGGAAAATATTAATAAGACTTCAAAATGAGATGATTTTAGTTTTTTAATTTGCACAGTACTGTAAATTGTATATGGATCCATTGTTTACAGATATAAACCACAGCATTTTATTTCTTTGTGCTGGCAAAGGCAGTTATAGATAGAAATGCTCCAAAGAGTTCTGAGAGTATTTGCTCAGCTGAGAGAGCAGCATGAGAGCGTTCCCTTAAAATATTATTCTTGTCTCATTTTCAAAGTAAATATTTAGTAAGTTAACATAAGAAACAATTCTATAAAGTGTGAAAGGTAATTTTTTTAGTTTTGAGAGTAATTTAGCATTAAAACATTACTTTGTTAAGTAACTTTAACCTTTAAGATCAATGTTCATATCTTCAATAGGTCATTCTACTTTGTACTGATGTTTTCTTTGAGCTAAAATTAAACAAACATTATAATCTTCTATTGCTCTTGAAGTTTTCAAATTATCCTGAATAATACACTTGCTATTAAAGATAAATCATGCATTTTTTAACCTCAATGCAATTATTTTAAAATGTCAATTAAATGTATTACCTAAATTCTTCTGGTGAAAAATATACCTATAGTTATTAAGGAAACTATATGTTGTTAATAACTATAAATTCAACAAATAATGTATATGTAGATACATTTTATTGAAAATAGCATAAAACTCTACTCAAATTAGCTTAAAGAGTGAAATAGTTTGACACATAATTAAGTCAAGAAGAACAGATTTTCAATTATTTGATTCAGCATCTCTATGAATTGACTAAACAATAAATTTATTTATTTATTTTGTTTCTCTGCTCTGTCTTCTATAAAGGCTGATTTTTATTTTGTTGGAATTTAAAGATTTTATAATCATACCCTTAGTATTGTAAAGGAGAGAACGGATTACCTTTTTGGCTATTTCAGAAAAACAAGAAACTACTGCTTTTAGAATCCTGCAGAACGTTTCTCTCCAAACTTCATTTCTGAGATTTGGTATTATACCCATTGCTGAAATAATCCATTAGGTTAAAGAATTACCTATGCTGACTTAATTAAGATATGTTATCTGAATCTCTGAATCAATATTATGGCAATTGGGAATCAGAGGAACCAGGTTATACCATTAAGATATACCCCTGGAGCTTTACCCACAAAGCATCACACTTACTGTAAATGCTGCATAGAATATTTATAAGGTTTGCACTATATGCCCATAAACATTATATGAAATGGAGGGACAAAATACACAAAGGCATTTATTACAAAGGAGTGTTTCTAACAAATATATATATATATATATATTTGTATATATATATACACACATATATACACACACACACACACACACTAGGTAGTATTCCAAATGCATTATATGGGCATTACATTAAAATAACATTTTAATTTATTCATTATGTGCTTGGCTTTTAATATAAACTTTTCTTTCCCTGAGCACCTAACACAGTGACTTACTTATATTATTAATAAGGGTTGTTATAATAAAGTAAAAAAATCAATATTGGCTCAATTACTCACTTGGTTTAAATAAACACAGCCTAAATTATAAACTTTTGGCTTTGGAGTGAACTTTTCAAAACAAATAGCTCACATCCTTTTCATCAGTGGAATCAGAAAATAAATGAAGAAAAAAAAAAAAGCTGAATTACCTATTTTGTTTCATTTTGTGTCCTCAGCACTGCTGTTTACTAAAGGTAATGAAGATAAGGAAAGAATAAAGAAGAAAGGTCAAATGCAAATATTTGGTACATAGATTAAAGGATATTATGTTAATTGCCATGTGACTAGAGCATTCAAATGAAGTTGTCCTTGGAGGGAGATAGATCTTACTTGCTGATGAGTATAATCTGAAATACTAAAGAAAAGGAATTCCTAATAAGTTAAGAAAAAAAGTTATCTAGATAATGAGATTTAGGTCACACAGGTAATATGAGATACAATAAAAAAAATAACAGCAATGATTAAATGAAAATAAAAACAAGAAAACAATTACATCAGGGTGAATAAGAAGTGGTCAAATGAATCACCATCTTCAAATTCTGGAAGGTGCTAAAGATTGAATTAAACTTTGTCTGATTTCTATGTCCTCTTTTGATATAATTGACAGTTTTGAGTGCAGAAATAGAAATTTTCCTTGTTGATAACTATACCATTCAAGAAGTCTATGCTTTAAATATTATCTGTAGAGATATTCTCTTTCTCAAAAACTTTCTCTTGAGCAACAATTATAGTTTTGAGGCATTGACTATAGAATATAGTTGTTTACTCTTCTCTACTATATTTTATATGTGATCTTAATAGAAACAAACAGAATCATTTTTATTCATTTCTTCAACTGCACTTCAACAATTGATCCATGTTTTTTGTTTGTTTGTTTTTTTAAATAGTATGATACTATGATGGTTAACTTATTTTTTGTTTAGTGAAAAAAAAAATCCCTGAAAAGCAGATTTTAAAACTTCTAATGAATCGACACAGATATCCTAACTTTGCAATGCATACCTCATGTAGACTATTTGGCACAATTTTCCAAAAGTGTCTTCAGAATTTAGCCAGTCATTTAAAGAACTATTAAATGCAAATCATATACTGTGTTCTAACAATGTTATCAATAAAGAATTGATAAGAACAGCTGAAACCGGTTTGGCTTAGTGGATACAGCCTTGGCCTAGAGACTAAAAGGCCCCAGGTTCGATTCTGGTCGAGAGCATGTACCTTGGTTGTGGGCACATCCCCAGGAGGGGGGTGTGTACGAGGCAGTTGATCATGTTTCTAGCTCTCTCTCCCTCTCCCTTCTTCTCTGTAAAAAATCAATAAAGCATATTTGAAAAAAGAAAAGAATAGAGAACAGATGCCTACAGCAATATCCCACAGGGAAGAAAAACACCTAGCAAATTATATTAATTATCTATAATTACATTGAAAATCATCCCAAAATGTAGTGGTTTAAAACAACTATATATTTTGTCCATAATTCTTTAATATGGCCATCGAGGCTGGATTTACTTGGGCAATTCTTCTGGTCCAATGGATATTTCTTGGCTGATTTTATGTGCCCCAACAGTGCCTCTTGCTAGGACAGGAAGGCCTCATCAGAACAGTTTATCTCTGCTCCTTGTGTTCTCTCTTTTTCTAGCATGCTAGCCCAGGATTATTTACATAGTGCCATGGCAGGTTCCCAGAGAAAGAGAGGAAATATGAAAGACCATTTCAGGCATAGAATCACCACATATGCCTCATTCTATTGGTCAAAGCAAATATTAAGGTCAACCCAGATTCAAGAGGTAGGGAAATACACCCCACCTCTTGACAAAAAGATCTGCAAAATCACATTTTGAAGTGGCCAGTATATAGGAAGGAGAGGCATTTTAGCCATTATTTTAAAGAATCTAGTACAGGTGTATTTCTGCCTATGTTGTTTGCATAGTGAGTTTATGGCTTGACCATATCTACAACAGTCTTAATTCTCATTTTGCATTTGCTAGTATAGACCAAATTCAAATTTGTGCTATACAGAGTATAGTCATGTCTTTTGTGAATTCTTATGGACATAGATAGCATCAAATAATATTTTCTAATGTTGATATAAATATAGTAATCCACTGTTACCTATAAGGTACAAGTTAGTATAATTCCTGAAAAGAGATAGCAGCAATTACAAGAAATTGAATTGGCCTTTTCTCTCTGAATTCAGCATGTATATCCAGGCAGTTTGGAAGATCTGACTTATTATTTAGTGTTATTTTATTTAGGAGTTTCTTAAGATGTGATATATGAATGTTAATTCAAGTTAAGGTTGGGTGGCATCCTGTGCCCATATACGATTATAAGAAGAGACATTTGAAAGAGGGTATCATTTCCATCATTAAATTGCTATTTACATTCAAGGAAATGACTCATGAAGACTTTACATACCTTTATTTCAAAATTCACTTTCTTCAGTTTCCTTGTGCATTGCTGAGTGGAAAAGATTTGTCAGTTGAGTAAAGATGCTTCATCTCCTTCACTGATACTGCCGGGAGTTATTAATTAGGTTTCTGAATTTGGTGCTGTTCTTTCCTGGTCACCGTGATGTGTCATTGAAACAGACCCATTAAAATGAGTGATGTGTGTTGTAATTTCATTAGTGTCATCAATAATGTATTACACTTTCCTTTTAGTAGTCTCTTCGTGTTGTGTGTGGGTCAGGATGACTGTATATGAATTACATTTATAAGATTCAAATTGTTACAGATGAGGGAAGATAGGCATGAGGGTGGAATTAATGTTATTTTAAACAGGATAACTACTGAAATGATTTCAATTAAATAATATTTTAATTAGGTTTGATGTCTCCACACACCATACTGAGATGCATGTTGTGTGTATGCAAATAGGCTGGTGATTTATTGACTAAATAACACAGCCCATTCTTTCTTCAAGGAAACTTTTCTGAATTGGACTAAAGCAGGTATGTATAAGACTAGGAGTGGTTCACTAATTCTTGTGGTTGAAAAGGATAGACACTTGACATGGAAACTCTTCCAACAGATTTTTTCTTATGTCACTCTTTTTTTTTCTTTTCTTCCAGATATGTGCCTTTTCACTATCTAATCTGAAACATATGGATCTGTAAATGAGAAACAGAGACATGTTTGGTACTCTGATAAAGTAATACTGTATATTGTTGAAATTGTACCTCCATTTAAGTGAGCTTTAATTCTGGTGAAATTACATGGAAATACAAAAAAAAATTGGCTTAGAAACTTTCACTGGAAGCATTGATATAACTAAAATATTTTCAAAGGCAGGAAATCTTTGCTTATCAAAAAAATTTCACAATGGTAGTTTTGCTTCTCAGGAATTATTCTTGATTTAGGGTTAATTAGAGAACCTGTAAGAAAGTTCTCAGAACTAAGAAATATATAGAAATATGTGTGATTAAATATTAAAAAATGGCTGGGTTTTGTTTTTCTTCTCCGATTCAAGTATTAAAATTAAAGTAATGTGAAGATACTTTTTTTGGAAAAGAGCTTCAATGCAGAAATTTATTTTATATAAGCAGTAAGCTGAGTGGGTTTTAGTATACAAAGAGAAATAGGAAAAGATGAGCTACTTCTGAAAATCAGTAAGAGAAATTATCTTTCTCATAAAAATTTAAAGAAGTTATCTTTGGTATCTTCAATTTATTTTAAGGTAAAGCAATCTATAAAGGTGAAAAGCTTCTGTTATAATAAAGATCAACTAACTGCAGTTATATCAGCAGCTACCCAAAATGAAAGTTTTTTCTTATGATGAAAAACTGTTGTTGTTGTTGTTGTTTTTCTATTAAAATATCAGTGTCTGTAGTTTTATGCTGATTTGTATCCAGTTTGGGTAGAAATGGATATGAGTATTTATCTTACATAATAGCTTGCACAGCCTACTACTTGATGCCTGTAGCATATGGAAAATGTGTTTAGCTCCTTGTAGAATTTCACAAGCCAAAAAAAGGATCCATTTCTATTTGCATGTTCTGTTTACAGTCATTTTAAAAATATGTTACTGTGTTGCTTCCTAGTTAGAAAAAGCAAATGTTGGCACATTACAGACTCCATTACATTGGTCTTTAGGAATTATACGTATTGCCTTCCAGTTAATACAAAAATCAACAATAATCACACTTCTTGTGCTCTCAACCTAAGCATTCTCTTTAGGAGTATTTTTATTCCTCCACATTATCTCTCCTCTAGATATTTTACAGCAATATGTTTGAATGTTTTCCTACTATATTGGAGCCTCTGCTCAAGTTTAAAAGAATTGTCATGGAAGGATTAATCCTGCAACCTTTATAAGCATATTTTATTAATATCACCTTATCCTTAAATAGAATATTAATAATATTAATGATATTTAACATTAAATAACCATAAAACGTTAGGTAGAAATGTGTTTTATGCCAGTGGGTTCTGAAAATGTACAAAAGTCACTGTAACAGCATGATAATCATTAAACATGCTCTACATAATATATTAATTGCACTAGTACAATCCATTTAGGGGCATTTCTGGATAACAAATCTGATAATATTTTTGACTGTCAGCATGCTGAGCCCTCAAGGAATGGAAGTATTTGGTAGAGTTTTTGAAAATATATATTACATTCATAAGTTCTGGAAACATATTTTCCATGAAATGATTTTTAATTGAATATGGATAAAAGGGAGAGAGCTCAAAATAAAAATATGAAAACTGATTAAATATAGTTATTATACTAATTTATTTTATTAGTAAATCAGTATAAAAATAAATGAGTATAATAACTACACTATGGAATCCTTCTTAAAATATTAAAAAATTAAAATACATTTTAAACTTTTGTCCTTGAAATACCTTAACTATTAAATCATTTGTGTTACTATATATGTTTGTTTAATTTTTATTGAGTTTATTATGGTTACATTGGTTTAAAAATTGGTTTCAGTTGTATTATTCTATAATACATCATCTGTATATTGTATTGTTTGTTCATCACCCATAGTCTTGGCTCCTTCCATCACTATTTATCCCCCTTTACCCTCTTGTGCCTGCCCCCATTCCCCTTCCCCCTGATAACCAAATGCTGATGTCTGTGTCTGAGTTGTAGGGTTTCATTTTGTTTTGGTTAATTCCTTCACTTATTTCACCCAGCCTTCCAACCCCTCTCCCATCTAACAGCTCTCAGTCTGCTCTCTGTATCTAGGAGTCAGTATTTATTTTGTTTTGTTCATTAGAGTTCACATATAAAGGAAATCATATGGTATTTGTATTTCTCTGACTGACATTTTTCAGTTAGCATAATACCTTCTAGGTTCATCCATGCTATCTCAAAAGGTCAGATTTTTTTTTTTATGGCTGAATAGTATCCCATTGTATAAATGTCCCACGGTTTTTCTAGCCACTCATCTACTGATGGGCTCTTGGGCTGCCTTCAAATCTTAGCTATAATAAAGAGTTCTACAATTAAAGTAGGGATAGATATATTCTTTAGAATCCATGTATTGGGTATTTTCACATATATTCTTAGAAGTGGAATCACTATCATCATAAGGCAGGTCCATTTTTACTTTTTGAGGAAACTCCACACTCTTTTTCACAGTGGCTACAACAATCTGCATTCCCACCAACAGTGAACAAGGATTTCCTTTTCTCCATATATTGGCCAACACTTGTTGTTTGTTGATTTATTGATGATAACCATCCGGACACCTGTGAGGTGATACCTTATTATGGTTTTCATTTGCATTTATCTGATGATTAGTGACATCCAGCATCTTTCATATGTTTACTGGCCATCTATATGTCCCCTTTGGAGAGGTGTCTATTCAGGTCCTCTGTCAATTTTTTTAAATTGAATTGTTTGGTTCTTTGTGGTGTTGAGTTGCATAAAGTCTTTATAAATTTGGATATTAATAAATAATTAATTACCAGATATATCATTGGAAAATATATTCACCCATACAGTGGGTTGCCTTTTCATTTTGTGGATGATTTACTTTGCTGTGCAAAACCTTTTTAGTTTGATGTAGTCCCATGTGTTTATTTTTTTCTTTTGTTTCCCTTCCCTGAGGAGATGTATCAGAAAAAAAATATGAGAAATGTCTAAGATTTGACTGCCTATGTTTTCTTCCAGAATTGTTATAGTTTTGAGTCTTACATTAAAGTCTTTAGAATAGTATATTGAATTCTATTACCCAATTTCAACAGTTACCTAATGGTCAATCTTGTTCTGCCTATACTGTCCATAACACCACCATCCTTTTTATCTAAAACATTTTGAAGCAAATCCAAAACACAATAACCTTTCACTTACAAATATCACTGTGTGTATTTCTAAAAGATAAGGTCACTTTTAATAAACATATTAATATCATCATCACACCGAAAATACAAACAATTCCTTAGTATTAACAAATCTTCAGTATTCAGTTTCATATTACTATTCTTTTTTTTTTAAGTTTGTTTGAATAGACCTACTTTGTCACTGGTTGACATGTTTATTTTAGTCTAAAGCAGTCGTTCTCAATCAGGAGGGAAGTTGGGCCTGTAAGGGACACTTTTAGCAGACTAGAAACATTTATAATTTTAACAATTGTGGATTTTTTGTTTTTCTAAAATGTGTAAGTTAAGATCCTTACCCCAATGTGATGATGTTTGAAGATGGGGCCTTTGGGTAGTAATTAGGTTAAGTTAGGTTATACCTGTGGAACTCTCATGATGTGATGAATGCCCTTAGGAAAAGAGAAGACAAAGAGATCTCTCTTTGTGTATACCACCACGGAGGCTATGTGAGACTATAATCAGGAAGAGGCCTCTTACCAAGAGCCCTGGTGGTCTGAACTATGCTGGCATTCTGATCTCAGGCCTCTAGCATTCAGAACTGTGAGAAGTCTACAGTATTCTGTTATAGCAGCCCAAACTAACTGAGACAATTAGTGGTATGCTGTGAGTGGAGGCCTGGACAGCTGCCACAATAAAGAATTACCCAGCATTGTTGTTTGTTGGTTTGTTGATGATAGCCATTCTGCTTCACTGCTGGTGGGAATGCAGACTGGTACAGCTGTGATGGAAAACAGTATGGCGTTTCCTCAAAAAATTAAAAATAGAACTACCATTTGACCCAGTAATACCACTTCTAGGAATATATCCCAAGAAACCAGAAACACCAATCAGAAAGGATATATGCATCCCTATGTTCATAGCAGCACAATTTACAATAATTAAGATTTGGAAACAGCCTAAATGCCCCAGTGATGGAGGAAGCCAAGCTTTCCACACACCCTGGCCAGCCCAGGCCTCTGCTTAAGGCTACAAAGTTTCAATTGTAGAAGATAAATAAATTTCAGATACCTGGGCCTCCACTTGGGTTGCCTGGGGGCATGGCTGGCCTGCAAACCACCACAGGCCCCTGGCCAAGGCCACCCTACACCCCAAGGGAATACCCACCCTGATCCAGGACACCCTTCAGGGCAAACCAGCTGGCCCCCACCAGTGCACCAGGCCTCTATCCTATCTAATAAAAGAGTAATATGCAAATTAACCATCACTCCAACACACAAGATGACTGCCCCAATGTGGTCAAAATACCCTGCCTCCATGTGGACACAAGATGGCAATCACAAGATGGCAATCACAAGGTGGCCAGAAGGGGAAGGTAGTTGGGAGGGACCAGGCCTGCCAGGAAGGGAAGTTTGGAGTGATCAAGCCTGCAGAGTAGGAAAGTTAGGGGTGACCAGGCCTGCAGAGAAGGGCAGTTAAGGATTACCAGGCACACAGGGGAGGGCAGTTAGGGGCAAACAGGCTGGCAGGAAAGCAGTTAGGCATCAATCAAGCTGGCAGGGGAGTGGCTAGGGGGTGATCAGACTTTCAAGCAGAATCGGTTAGGGGCAATCAGGAAGGCTGGCAGGTGAGTAGTTGGGAGCCAGCAGTCCTAGATTGTGAGAGGAATGTCTGACTGCCCATTTAGGCCTGATCCCAATGGGGTCCCAGATTGGAGAGGGTACAGGCTGGGCTGAAGGACACCTCTCTCCCCTCTTCCCTGTGCACAAATTTCATGCAATGGGCCTCTAGTAAAAATATAATTATCCAGCATCAGATGTCCATAGCACAAGGTCACAAAATCATGGTCTAAAGGGTCGCCCTTCACCTATTTTTTTATTATAATGTATTTATTATTTGTTAATAAACTAGATCATTTGTCCTATAGAGTTTCTCACAGTCTATATTTTGCTAAGGATACACCATGATATCACTTAACATAGTTCTGTTTCCTTTGTATTAGATTAGATTCAGAAGCTTCATCAGATTTGGAGGCAGTATTTTTAGCAATTTACTTCATTTTTTTTTTTAATAAATAGTGTGGTGTACTTCCATCAGGAGGTACATAATGTATGGGTCAAACTGTCTCTCATCACTGTGGGAAACATTTTATGATCCTTATTTATATACCTTAACTTATTAGAGGTTGAAAAATGGCATTTTATAATTTTATAATTTCTTTACCTATTGCCAAGATCACTATTTCTTAGATATTCATTATGTTTAATATATAAATAGTACTGCAAATGAATCACCTACACATTTCTTTTTCTTTTTCTTTTTTTTTTTTAGAAACATCCTATACCACCTTGATGAGAAAACCAGCCAGTTTTCAATCCTCCTGGAAGCTCGGAAGCACTACAAGTCTCTTGCATCCAATGAGACCTTTCAAGAAGCCCTGTCAAAGGTGTTGCACAGCATTAATTCAGCTCAGGTTTACTTCAAAGCAGGACTTGATGTGTTCGACAGTGTCTTGGTTGGAAAGAACTGAGAAAACTCTCAGCATTTTAAAAGTTTGTTTACAATTCCTCAAGCAAAAGCTCTAATCTGATCAGACTTTCTGATATTTGAAGACTTCCCCCCTCAATGGCTTTTTATACAAATCTAAAGCTATTATTAGATTGTATTTTTAATAGACATATATAAAAATAATATTTTGCACAATTAATATTTTTCTTATATCTGCATTTCTTAATATGCAAAAGCAAGTTATTGAAATAATACTTAAGATTTATCTATTAAATAGAAATCTACTGTGTGTGTGTATATATATATATATATATATACACACACACACACACACACACACACACACACATATATATATATATATATATATATATATATATATATATGGAAGCGTTCCAAGAAGTTTTGGACAATCTTCGCTCCTATGGATAAAGCACATAGGAACATAAGTTGTTCCTTATGTTAGAGCATTTAATGACCAACTTTCTGCAATAGAAATGGAGGGTTGATATGGTTGCAGATTAATTCACTATTAAGTATTCATTATGAAGAATTCAAGTATTCTGATTGAGTGACTGGTTGACCAAACCCACTTTGAATGTTTCTATTTTATGAAATGAAGTGCCTGTTCATAACACAACTAGATGTAGCAATACACTGGTTATGAAATTGTATTTTTGTAAGTATTAATGAAAAAAAAAAGAGCCATAAACATTCCACGGAAAAATCTCCAGGTAGCTGCACAGAGCAATTTAAATGCAAATTTTTTCTAACAACTTATAAGGTGACAAGCTTTGAAACCCTTAATTTGCTTCAGTTGATTTTATAAAAATTCAGGGGTGATATATGTCTTATGAGAGAGACAATATTTGTAATTTCTTCTTGTGTTATTTCTGTTGGAAGCCCTGAAACAGAGCTATTCTAAAATGAAAGCATCTCACCTTTTTTGAAAACCCTAAGTATCTTAAAAAGCATTAAAGTGCTATTTTTGCCACTGACATAAAGGACTTACTATGAAAGAAATAGTGGTTTTGATCAATGAAGAAGATTCCTGAAATCTATGAGGAAACGTTCAATATGCTTTTCTTTTTTATCCTTAGTTGTGACTAAAAGTGAACATAGATATAATAGTCATAATCCTAATTTAATGCATAAAAAACAATGTTGCTGTATGAATATGTCTTTCCCATACTTCAATTATTTTCTCTTGTGGAAAATAAAACTCTCCATAGGGACATTGTCATTGACTGGCCCTGACATCCATGATTCCCCAGCACCTTAGGATTCTGTTAGGTGACAGTTTAAACTTTTAGCTTGTCCTTGGGAATTGATTTAAGTGTTTTTCTTCTGATATTGGATAAAGGAAATCCCCTGAGGAACATATTTTCAGAATATTTCATGTGACTTTTTTTCTCTATCCCAGCACAATAAACAAACTTCCCCATTATACATGGCCAAAGCAACATTGCAGACACTGCCTGTGTGTCTAAATCTTTGTTTTTTTTATGAATGAGCATAAACCCAATCTTAGTTTAAAGGAACCCTAAAGTTTAGGGGAAAGAATTAATCAGTATTGATTAATTGATTTATAAGGCTCGGCTGTTCCTACCCTAAGTAATGTTTATGTGCTCAAGGTAAAGAAGAGAATTGAGGCAATTAGCTAGATAATTCAAGCAGAAATCCACTTTCATCCAAATTGCCTGTGTGCACATAGTTTTACATGAGAAATGAAATGCTTGATTTTTTTAAACCAATATACTTATTTGTTTGAAAATATTTGCCATGTTGAGGAAAGAACTGAAGGACCAGGCTGCAACACACCTCAACATCAATGCCCCTCCACCCCTTGCTCCACTGAAATCAACAGCAAAGAAGAGATAAGAATATACATATGGACGTGAGTAGGGCCAAAGATCTTAAATATTTAATTAAGCTTCAATACATTCATTCCAGTTCTTAATTTGGGGGTTGAATTTAAAGCAAAGGCAAATAATGATCAGTTTTATAGTTTATCATTTTAGAACAAAATCCTGAGTAAATTCACTCCCTTAATCTGTAAGAGCATTGAAAGCACAAAATATTTTTGTGTTTAATAATTGTGTACTTGGGTAAACCACATTGCACAGATAAAAATCTCAAAATTATATATTCTTCATTATGAAGTTATATGAAATTTGACATATCATATAATATATAGAGAACTGAAGTTAACTATGGAATAACAGCTTTTTATTAGTCTATTTAAGAGATTATGTGAAGTAATTAAAATAAACACCCACCAATATTATACATGCTGCTCTATATATTTGCCTGCAACAAACTTCTTAACCAATAACATTATTGGTAAGGTCTGATTACCTCAGGGTTCCTCCAAATTTATATTATTCTACTTTTCCCAATAGATTCAAGTAAATAAAAGCCTATGCAAGTTAATAGCAATTGTTTTTGGTGATTGGGTAATAAGCTTCAATTCTTACTGAGATGTCCGGGTGCCCGTTAATTCGTACACTCCTTCATGCATAGAATTGTGTCTAGATATAATAAACCACAAATGGTTATTCTGCTAAGAAAATGTGCCAAATTTGCATTACTGGAACTTGGGTTCAAGAAGGGTACACCCTCCCCTTTGTGGAAGAGTACATATTCTGGAGTCAAAAGGAATCCCAAGAGACGTTTTGGTCTAAACCCTAAAATGTTATCTTCAGCCAGAAAAATCATTACCACCCCATTGGCTGCAATACCTGTAGCCAAAGTGATTAAGTAACTTGGATAGAGTCACATAACTAGCTAGTAGTAAAAGCACCACTGGGATTTATGCTTCTCTGCTTTGTCATACAGTAAATCCATCTCTCTCTCCTTGAGATGCTAGGCTTATGAACAATTGTTCCAGTGCATCCTAAGAAAGCAGCCATTCTTCCAAGTGCTGCATATACTGGAGTTACTGCTCTAATTAAGGACTGCTTTATTCTCTGACTATACCTGACAAACAAAACCTTCTTAGGCAAAGGATTGGGTACTCAGGAGGAAGTGGGGAGAATTTCAACCAAAGTAGGAAGGAGGGCATTGAGTGAAATGCTTTTATGAGAACATATTTTAGTTCTGTATTAAATCAGGAAGCTAAATCGCTCTTTCTCAAAATGTGGATTTTAGGGTATGAGGCCTAGCCATCGTCATCTTCAGCAGGTTTTTCCGGATGATCATTATGAACTCTGAAGTTTAGGGATTCCAATCCACATCAATCCTGGCTCCTGAGAAAGCATTAATTGACAGCATATCATATGCAAACAAACAAAAGCAAAATAAAACTGAACATCACAATAACAGAAGGTACCTAAAGCTTTGCTATTAAAGAGAGAGACAGAGAGAGTAAAAGTAACCATTGTATTTGACTGGTTGAACGTTCCTTATGATGGTGGCCCATCAACCCAATGATATGCGGGTAGGTTCGAAGATAATCTATTAAAAAGTAATTCGCCATTATAGACAATCATGACAACTAGATGTAAAATAATAATAAAATATATAAAAAGAAGTCTCACATTATGCAATTTTCTCCTCAAAATGCCTATATAATTTCACTGGGGGAAAATAAAACAAGTGCTTGAATTTACAACCAAAGTTTTATATTATCTTTAAAAGCTTAGAATAAATAATTGGCAACTTAAATAAATATAAGCACAAGGTAGGTTTCCCCATTGCAAAGATAAATATTTTAAAATTAAAATAAATGATGATTTATTGCCAACTGCCTAATGATGAATCAGCAACTTTGCCTCAAATGGAAAACTGTAATTATTTGCACACCAAATTGGTAGACCTAGCCAAAAATGTTCTCAGAGGCACTGGGGATATAAGTGATTAATTACTGCAAAAAGTAAGCTTTCTCTGTGGGTAGCACATTGTCATCTCTTTGATGTAATAGGCTACTTAACTATGTCTTGGTCATATTTTCTTAATAGGAAGGAATTATTTTAAACTGCCAATCCATGTGTTGAACAGAAGTGAAATGGTTCACATATTCCAATAAACATAACAACATAATAGTTTCATCATAGGAGCACAGAGGAAACCCAGGGGAGGAAACAAAGAATGTGATAATTATGAAAAATATTCTGCCTAACTGCAGTAGTGAGTCTTTATTTCTTCCATATGCTTACATTTTGAGCTTAAAAAATGCTGTTCTGAAAGATCTTAAGAAACCTCAGAGTTCTAAGCACTCCATTGAGTGCAAATATTTTTTAGTTAAGTGGGTTTGTTTATGAAATTTGAAATTTCAAATGATATGAATTTAAAAGAGGAGTTGCAAAAAATTTTTAAACATCTATTATTTCATGATCATCACCATGCCCGCCCAATTTTATGTTTCCTCTTTCTAGATATACCTCAGCAATGAGATTAGGCTCTTTTTCCCTTGAGAGAGTAATTTTAAGATCTACTGAACTCAATACGCATTTATCTGTAAATCAGCCAGAGTCTTATTTCCATAACACCTTTTCATTATCCTCCGAAGATGTGCACTGAAGAGCTTTTAGAACACCCGGGGCTGCTGAGAAGCTTGGGGTCTTGTTTGTTGTAAGATGACATATTTTTTAAAAACATTTATAATCTCATATTCAGATTGTGTCTGAATTTATAAAGCGAAGGATTAAATTGAGGCACTTTCAAGTAGCACTCAAGAAAAAGAAGCTGCTTCAAATTTTAATGTTTCTGGTTAGACTGTTTTTGGTTTAAAGCATATAGCTATATAGTTTTCTGTAACCAAACTAGTAATTTTGATGTTTTCAGCCAAACTCTAATTATTGAAGCCAAAGAAATGTATGACTACTCTAATTTCTTAAGTAGGATGCTGTCAAGAATTAACTCAGGTTCAGCTGATACATCTAGACAAAGATTTGATGAGTGTAGACAGAGCCTAACAGTATTCCAATTCCTTGATGTCTTAAGCTAGTAAGCACTGAGGTAGTTTTCTCAGAGGGAAACACATTTTGTTTTCCAGAAGCTAATTAATACGCACAACCTCAGTCCCCAAAGGACCATACAGGTGCCTGTACTATACCATATGTCATGTGCAGTATCCCAGCAAGCTCAAGAGATTAATATACAATCATTATTATGAATTATTATGTTGCATTGAAGTTAATGTCGGTCTTTTGTTCTAATTAAAGTATAAACTTGGCACCTGAAAGAAGTTTAGCTAGAGAAGTGTAGTTATAGTGTCTCTATTTTAATAACCTATATATATTTTTAATCAAAATGTGTAATTATTTAATTACATAGACTGCTCAGTAAGTAAAATTCTCCAACTCCTTCAAGAATCTTTATTGATATGTTAAAAGCAGATGAACACTTCTTCAAGTGTGTTTTATCATTTTAAATTTTTAGTCACTGTTGAATTATACTTTCAGTACATGTGGTAGTGTTTTATTAATATTAATGATAATTATTTGTTTTCCTTTATATCAAGCTGCTGCAAATGGACTACCTTGTTTTGAAAGTCAGAAAAAGACTATTTCTCTATAAAGACAATTTTATCATGTCTGTTTAACAACAAACAAACAAAATTATTTACTCCACCATTGAAAATTATTCATAGAAAACAAAATGTCCAGATGGTTATGTGTAGTTCACCTGATCATATCCCAAAGTTGTTGTAAATAATTCTATTCAGAAGCTGAGAAAGGACTCAATTAGGTGATTTAATATTTAGATTTCACACAGAAAGGTTTAATGGCAAATATATCTCACACATCTAACAAGTTACTTGAAAAATCTGAATAGAATTTGTATTCTGAAAAAAAACATTCTCTAGAACATTTTGAAGGGCTAATTTGTTTTAATAGACATGTAGAAAAACAACATCATTTAAATAATAGTTTCATATATGTGTTTGGGATGTTAATATATACCATGCATTTTTTCAATCATGTCTACAGTGTAGCAATATTTAGTTACATAAAATTATATAACAAATAAAATGTCTCAGTTGTATAACAATAAAAATGACAGACATAAAATAAATGTGATATTTAGGAGAAGATTTATAAATGAACTTAGGATAAAATTTGAAGGGCAACCTCTCCAATTAAATTTTCTCAGAAAGGTGTCTCAGTGGCTAAACTGCACTTTGTTGAATATTGTTCAAGATAATTTGATTATTTTCTGTGATTCAGAAATATTTCCATTGTAAAGAAATGTTCATGGTCATTGTCTTTGTTGTGATTCATTGTTAACTGCATTGATTTAGATGCATGTGTCTGCGGTTCTGACCTTATTATATAGAGGTGAATGTCTAATCTCTATAATGTGTGAACTCCTGTTTAGTGTGCTTTATATTTAGCCCAAATGTGATCTCAATTTATTTCACAACTTTTTATATATTACTCAAATGACTAAAATTGCATCTGATTTAGGAAAATATTATGATTTGGACTGACAAAAATTGGATTGGGATACTTCGTACATTAAGAATGAGTGAATATTTTATATTTCACTTGCTTAAATATTTGCACATAATTAAAAACATAGTACTATGAAATGAAGGCATCTTTCTAATTCATAAATGAAATGAGTTTGTACAATGAAATGGTAATATTCAAAACACTCATTTAAAATATTAAATGCATTTGAAAACCACTGCTATGCTGTGTTTTGTTATAAGATATATAGTATTTTAAATATGCAAAACTGTTATTATTATGTATTGATACTGAATTATTTTTATGTAACATGTATTACACCCAAACAGGAATAAGCCTTGTTCAGGAAATACTCTATGAGGTTTATTATATTTTTCTTCTTTGCCTTCCATTTTTCTCTCAAACATGCACTTTGTATTTCTTTCTTCAATTATTCTCATTTCTTTATGTCCTCCCTTGCCAGTTTTGGTGGTGGATACCTGCGTGTTCATTGTGCAATTCTTATTAGTGTTCTGGATTAAAAATAAAATCCTCAAAGTACCACAACATCCTCAAAATACCATAAAATCTCAATAAGCTGGTCTGATCCTGCAGCCCAGTTATAACCACTAACGTAATCTAACTTTTAAATGACATAATTGTGTAAACAAGTTTCTTTCTTCTCTCCTATTTCAACTAAACTAATCTTATAGACGTAGAGACATTCTTACAAGGCACAGGGCATTCTCTGACATCCCACAGATACAATTCAGCACAGTTTTATTTCTTGCCCAATTTATTCCTCTTGATTTCTTCCCTATCTCAGTAGATACACTAGGTTCTCTAGCCAAAAACAAGAATCATCTGTGATCCTTTTGCTTTTTTCACTCCCACATCTAATATATCAGCAAGTTGTGTTGGCTCTACTGCACATTTCTCCATCTCCACTGGTACCTTCCTACTACTCAACTGGTACCTCTTCTCATCCCTGCATTGCATGCGACATTATAACTACTTCAATCAAAGGCTATTTTAAAACAGGAAAATGAGTACACAAGTATTGAAAGGGCTAGTATAACAAAAAAAGTGAAGGTACTGTTTCTCAGAAATCAGTCACTGCTGGAAGCAGCTACTATTTGGGCTGGAGAAGCACAAAGGAGGAAAGCTGTGGTAACCCCAGGAGCCAACATTCTACTGACACTCCTAGAACTTTGTTGCTGTTGCTGATGCAGGTGGAAGCACTGATAACAAGGCTTAAATAATGAGGACAAGGTTGAACAGAAGTCTGGGAGCCTGCACTCCCTCTGCTTCCCATACAAGAAGCATAAACAACAATAAAACCCCCAAAATCTTCTGTGAATGGGAGGACAACAAAAATGCCTCTTTTTCCTTGCTGTAAACTTCCACAATTTATGAGAAGCTCCCAAGATTTAAACCTCAAGGTTGTTAGCACCTCTGATTCAAACACCACCTCTGTTCAAACTTCAAGACAAGATTAGCTATTTTCAAGGCCATATTCTTGTATACACCTCTATCCTTAGCATGGAAGCATCTGTACCTTTTCCTTGGAAATCACTACATTTTCTACTTTAAGAAGTGTGAAAAACACTTGTCCAAGAACAATCATTCCTCTTCTACATATAGCCCCACTGGGATATCTGCCTCCATGTTTAAGCAATGAGTGCAGGAACTTGGATCAGAGAGAGAAAAGAGCATCCTGGAGGATCGCCCATACCTGGGACACTGGGAGAGTATCTGTGCTAAAAAGATTAATGTGGTCAACCTGAAACCAAGGCATTTTTCATTCTCCAAAAGCATCTTCCTGTCTACCCCTGTGACCCCAGTCTGTAAAAATTGGAGGCTGTAGGGTCTAACATAAAAGTTCAAGTACCGAAAGAAAGCAGATTAGAGTGTTATGAAGTATATTTAAAAACTTGAAAGGAACATTTGGACCTTGCATTCATAAAATTCAATTTAAAATGTGTTTCCCATAGGAACATGGCAGGAGCTTCAATTATAATATTTCCACATTTTCTGAAAAGAAAAGGATAAAAGTACACACAGATTATATGTTTATTTAAATGAGAAGAAAACTTACAAGCTCCAAATTGCACATAAATGAACAAAATCAGAGTTTAGCAGGAAACCTATACAGGAAGTTGTAATGATACCATGAGGATAATGGAACTGTGAAGGAGTGTAATCAAACCAGTCACATGATCTCATTTGATTTTCACAGCATGTATACAGGCTTTACTATTATCTCCATTTTCTGGTCAAAACTCCTTGGGCTCAGAAAAGTTAAGCTAGATCATAAATAAACTAGTTGATACAGTACACCCTCAATTTTTTAGATCTCAGTTTAAGAGACTGGTGATTTAATGGAAAAAAAATATTTCTGGTTGGTATGCCATATGTGAAAATCAACACCCGGTTAATTCATTTTCATTTTTTTAAATATTTTCATTGATTTTAGAGAGGAATGGACAGGGAGAGAGAGAGAGAGAAATATCAAAGGTGAGAGAGAATCATTGATCAGCTGCCTCCTGCACACCCCCTAATGGGGATCCTCAACATGGTACCTCATTGTTGTTTTGATTTGTCTCTTTAGATGATCAGTGACTTTGAGCATGTTTTCATATGTCTCTTGGCTTTCTGTATGTCCTCTTACAAAAAGTGTCTATTTAAGTCCTTTGTCCTTTCTTTTATTTGATTTTTTAACTTCCTTTTGTTAAGTTGTATGAGTTTACTCTAGATTTTGGAGGTTAACCCCTTGTGGGATATATTGTTGGCAAATATGTTCTTCCATGGAGTGAATAATCTAGTTATTTTATTGATGGTTTATTTTGCTGTGCAGAAGCTCTCTATTTTGATGTAGACCTATTAATTATTTCCTTCTTAATTTCTATTATCCTAGGAGATGTATCCATAAACATGTTGCTATGAGAGATGTCTGAGATTTTGCAGCCAATGGTTTCTTCTAAGAATTTTATGGTTTCATATCTTATATTTAAGTCCTTTATCCATTTTATTTTTGTGTATGGTGTAACTTGGTGGTCTAGTTTCATTTTTTGCATGTATCTGTCCAATTTTCCCAACACCATTTATTGAAGAGACTGTCTTGACTCCATTCTATGCTCTTACCTCCTTTGTCAAATATTAAATGAGCATAATGACTTGGGTCTATTTCTGGGTTCTCTGTTCTGTTCCATTGGCCTATATGCCTGTTCTTGTGCCAGTAATAGGCTGTTTTGAGTACAGTAGCTTTGTCATATAACTTGAAATTTGGTATTGTGATTCCTCCTACTTTGTTTTTATTTCTCAAGTTTTCTGCAGCTATTTGAGTTCTTTTTTGATTCCATACAAATTTTTGGAGAATTTTTTCTAGCTCTGTAAAATATGCTGTTGGTATTTTAAAAGGGATTGCATTGAATCTGTAGATTGCCTTGGGTAGTACAGGTAGTTTAATTATGTTGATTCTACCATCTATATCTTTTTTCAATGCCTTGTAGTTTTCCAAATACTGGTCTTTTACCTCCCTGGTTAAGTTTATTCCTAAGTATCCAAAATTTTTTTGTTACAATGGTAAATGAGGTTGTTTGCTTGGTTTCCCTTTCTGAGAATTCATTATTGGTGTATAAAATGCCATAGATTTCTGTGTATTAACTTTATATCATGATATGCTGCCAAATTAATTTATTAGTTCCAGTAGTTTTTGATGGAGTCTTTGGGGTTTTTTATTTACAGTATTATGTCATCTGCGAATAGTAACACTTTTACTTCCTCCTTTCCAATTTGGATGTCTTTTATTTCTTCTTGTCTAATCACAATGACTAGCACTTCTAGTACTATCCTATCTAATAATTCTATCTAATAAAATGGTAATATGCAAATCAACTATCACTCCATCACAAAGATGGCAGCTCCCATAGCCACAAGATGACAGTGCTCAGTCCTCTCTGCCCCTCCAGAGTCCCCCAGTCCTGGGGAGGAGAGGCAGCTGCTGAGAGTAGACAGCATAAGCAGCCTGGTGGAATGCTTGCATTGTCACTGGGGCAACAATGCAATAATTCCATGCTTGGCTGTAGATGGTCCTCTGGGCCAGAGGGAGTCTCTGGGCAGCGGGCACAGAGGGCCAGGCCCTCCAGAGAGCTGCTGGCACACATATTTATGCTCAAGGTTACTAGTGTCAAATAAGAGTGGTGAAAGTGAGCATCCTTCTCTTGTTCCTGTTATTATGGGGAATGGCTTAGTTTTTGTCTATTGAGTATGATGTTGGCTGTAGTTTTGTCATATAAGACTTTTATTATGTTGAGGTATGATCTCTCTATTTCCACTTTGTTCAGAGTTTTTATCAAAAAAGGGTGTCGGATTTTGTCAAATGCTTTTTCTGCACCTATGGATATGTTCATGTGGTTTTTATTTTTTAGTTTGTTTATGTGATGTGTCACATTTATTGATTTGTGGATATTGTACCTGCCTTGTATACCTGGGATAAATCCCACTGGGTCATGGTGTATGATCTTTATAATGTATTGCTAGATCTTGTCTGCAGCAGTTTTAACACATGCTTTTCTCTAAGTCCCTTTGTGTCTTCCTTTTCCTGGCTATTTTCAACATTTTAGGTTATACAGTACAAAATACATTTTACATACTAGGTCAAATTAATTCAGCCCCCTTAAAATTAAAGGTGTTAAGACATTAAACACACATTTATTCTTTTGTTTTTTATAATATTTAATGAACAAAAATTGTATAGTATGTAGATTTTATCAAATGGTGAACATTGTCATATATTTTTTATGAAAAAGAAAAATTATTTTACAGGATCCTCAGATTACCAAGCACGTATTTCAAACTGTTGACATAATTTCTGCTTTGTTGATGATAGCAACTTTTATAACATGTAGTGCTTTTCATTATATAACTAGAGGCCTGATGCATGAAATTCATGTAAAAGTGGGCCTTTCTTTCCCCAGCTGCCAGCACCTGCTTCCCTCTGGCACCCGGAACTCAAACTTACCTCATAATCCCAGCTTTGTTTGGAAGGATGGAAGGACATCTGGAAGGATGTCCAGTCTAATTGGCGTGTTATACTTTTATTATTATAAGTAATGTTTATGAGGAGCTGTAATTATTTCAATTTTTAAGATAAGAACAATATTTTCCATTCTAACCTCTGCTTCCAAAATAGTGTGTGACATACATTCACAAATTCCAGAGTAATCATTTGTCAGTTATGTCTCAATATATTCTTTATTAAGGCTCATGTGAAAACTAAGCAAAACAAGTTAATGAATTTGTTGAAATATCTCCAGGAGGTGATAGTCTGAGAAGTTGAATTAGTTTTGCTTTCTTAGGCTGCCATATTCTTTTTAGTCCTCCTTCTTCTATCCCAGAAACATATGGCATATGAGTGTTTATCCAGAGAAAATTTCATTTAGCTTTTAGTTCATCTCTAATGGCATCTATTACTACAGTGAATTTCCCTTTAGTTCATTACTGGTCAAAAACTATAGAGAATTTTCCAGGATTTTTAGTAAGTTGAACAGTAAAAAAAAAAAAAATCACTAAGTGGACTTTGAATTGTTGATTATGTGTAGAATTTGGGTATGACTGCTTAAAAAGCAAAAAAAAAAAAGATGGAAAGAAAAAGCAAAAGAATGTGTTAATTATTTTTCTAAATTTGTATTTAATTAATTATATAGCCACTATTCTATCAAGGAGTAGGTCACTAAAATAACATTTACAGTGTTACATAGGACTACTTTCTTAAAGAAAACTCAGTTGTTTTTTTTCCAAGCCACAGTCACTTATATATTATAAAAATTTGTATATACACTAATAGTCAGGAACCCAGGCAATCTATCATCTTTGATTAAGGGAAGTATAAATCATTTATTCATGATTTACCATTCCTAACTTGATTCATTGATTTATCTTCAGACAAGACAAGGTCAGTACAAAAAAAAATGATTAAGCTTCTTGCCCTCAGGAGAGAACAGCTTAACCAACAAATTCATCTTCACATCTGACCTCATGAATCTTGACACTGAGAGTTCTGTAAGAATAGAAATAGCCCTTAATGGAAGATGGCCATTCAAACAGAAATGTCTGTATAAGTGTGAAAATAATGAAAAGATTAGCAATGAAAATATGATAGGTGTGCCACCAGCTATCTTAGTCCTCACTATGAAACAATATAATTCACCTAACATGCAATAATCTATTCTGATCAATATTTCTTCTACTTTAATTTTTCTTTTTTTAGTTTTACTTCTCACCAATTCCCTACAATGTGACCCTAATATTTCACACATTTCTTTATCTCATTCATGTACTGTTAATGGTGTTAAACTGTGAATTAGGCAAGATGATGGGCGGGAGAATGATAGCATCTTTAGATCTCCCAATATGCTACCACAGCAATCTATAAATAGGAAAGATGCAATGATAGGCTTTAAATTATGCCTTACAGAGGTGGAGCATTCTTTGGCTTTCTTAAGAATGATCTGGTTCCCCATTGACCTTTTGCACAGAAATATAAGCAGAACAAACTTGTACATTGTCTTATTCAGCTTCAGATGCTATAACAAAACCATAGACTAGGTGGCTTCAACAATAGATATTTCTCACAGTTCTAGAGGCTGAAAGTCCAAGATCAAGATGCCAGCAGATTTGGTTCCTGATGAACATTTTCTTCCTGGCAGGTAGATGACTATCTTCTTGCTGTGTCCTCACATAGTAGTAAGGCAGGGAGCTGGTCTCTTTTCCTCTTCCTACTCCTGTCATAGGGGCACAACCTCATCTAAACCTAATTACCTCTCAAAGGCTCCACTTTCAACTACCATCCCATTGGGTTAGAGCTTCAAAATATGAATTTGGAGGGCACTTCAATCCATAGCATATACTCAAGTCATATATATGCTGAATATATTGCATTACAAGTAAAAAAATATTTCTGAATATAAAACTGACAATTGTTTTTCTTTTAAAATATGCCTAGCTATCTGCATTAATTTTTCATAGAGTTCTTGATAGTTTCCAAGGTTCTTTTTTTATTTTTTATTAATGTATTACATGTATACATATCTTCCCATTGCCCCCTCCCCTCCCAGACATATCCTAACCTCCCAGTGTCTTGTGTTCATTAGATAGATACAGAGACAGTAAAGCATCAAACAGACTGTCAAATTACAGCAGGAAGGTTAAGGAGAGGTGGGGTAGATAAGAGATCAACCCAAGGACTTATATGCATGCATATAGGTTTCCAAGTTTCTTAGCATAAGATCACAAAATACTTTTATCACCCGATTTATTTGGTGTCTATACACCCCTCCTCTCTGGCATTCTAACCTCTAAATACAATGTGTTTTATTCCCTTCCCTCAAAATATGTGATTCTTTCAATGCCTCTCCACATACTGTCCCATTACTTGATATGTCCTTCATCTAATTTGCATTATAATAAACCATTTTCATAGATAATAAAAAGCTAATATGCTAAGTATTCTGTCCTCCAGTCAGCCATTCAACCAATCAAGCACAATATGCTAATGATATGCTAAGGCCACTCAACCACTGGTTATAACATGCACTGACCATAAGGGGGCAGACACTTTGACCAGTAGGTTACATTGCTACTGGGGTCCAGCTGATTGTAACTGAATGAGACAGGCCAGAAATGCCCTGAAGCCCACCCATAAAACCTCCCCAGCTGGCCAACCTCCACATCCCTCCCTGGCTCTGATCGTGCACAGGTGGGGTTCCTTGTCCTGGCCTGCACCCTCTTGCAATCCAAGACCCTTCAGGGGATGTCATATAGCCAGTTTCAACCTGATCCTGCAGGCCAGGCTGAGGTACCCCACTGGTGCACAAATCCATACATTTGCTCTCTAGTTCATAAGATCAGTTCCACTGATTTATTTTTCGACCTGTCCTTTCTCCTAATAGAGTTAATTACTCCTTTTTTTTCCTACTTTTACCTCATTTTGTTTATACTTTGATTATAACACCAAAGTCGTGAGTTTATCAATTACTTGGTTATGTTTCTCTCTCTCCTATTAGATTGTGACACCCTTGAGGACTGAGGGCATTTTATACAACCTTTTAATTAGACAAACCCAGATCTGTTCTCAATCCACAGTAAAATTCAATATATGAACAATTAAAAAATGAATGAATGAATCATTAATGTAGGCCACACAAAGCAGTATGAGACCTATTGTTTTTCAGTAATTGTCAGTCTGGAAATACATGCCCCTTGTTTCACATAATGCCCTCTCTGGTCAGTTTTACCTGTGGTTCTATTGCTTCAGCTTTACAAACGTGCTACATAGTTTCATCTTCCCTTGCTGGCCCCACAAGAAATCTTGGTACTCTAACTCCTTTGTCACCTAAACATTTTTTCCAAATTTTCTTTCCTAAAGCTCAATGAGGATGCTTTGAGATTAACCAAAGAACTTGTATGAATATATGCATAACCTAGGGACACAGACAATAGGGTGGTGAAGGCATGTGGCAAGGGGTGGAGGAGGGCCAGAAAGGATCAATGGGAGAAAATAGACAACATATATAATACTTTCAACAATAATATTTTAAAAGAAAATTATTGAGCACTGAATATAAATATGTTTATACTGAATATAAAACTATAATAATGGTTTTAGTAATTTCTATATTTAAACATCTTCCCAGATAATTATGAAGAGTGTATATAAGAATACCAGTAACAAAGGGTAAAATCATCAAGTTCCAACTGTTTTGGATCAATGGCTTCCTCCAGTGGCCACCTGCCTTAGCTTGGGACTTCATTAAGCTATAGTTTAGCTTCCTTAGACGTAGAAAGAATACTCACACTGGAATTTCTTTCCTGAATCTGGTTCCTTAGGTTTTAGGGAAATTAGAAACCCCTGCAATGGACCTCAGACATCTCCATTGTTTTCCATGCCCAAGTTGCTGCAGACTCTTGACTCTATGCTTATATGTTCTCTGAATTTCTATTTTCCAGGTGCTGCTACGGCTGTTCTGTCAAATCTTAGAGTAGCTATGGGTATTGGCAGTTTGCTAACTGACTCTGATGAGATGTGACAGCTTATGTTCTGTGGGTTTATCCTTAATCAGACTAGACCTGAGAATGTATGGATTCCCTATAGAAAGTACAGATTGGGTGTCACCCAGGGTTAAAAATAAGAATGAAGACTAAATAACAAACATAGAGACTAGTGCAGAGTAAGCACTCAATAAATATTTCCAGTTATTATTTCTGGTGTTGGGTTGAATCCCAACACAAGGAAATCTATACTGTAATAATTGTTAACCTAATTCTTGAAAATATGTTAATTATTTAAACTAGTTAGATTATTTAGATTAGTTTTCATTAATCACAGTATTATCAAAGTGTAGATATTTTTCATAGAATGCCAAAACTCAATGTTTAGTTAACAACATTCAGGTTTCAGAGGCCATGAACTTGATATGATGATTGAAAACTGTTTAAAGAACTCTTTTATAATAACTAATGTGAATGCTTATAATAGTTAACTATTAATGTGGCTTGGACAGAGCACCACCGGCTCAGATTAAGCCTGTACCATGGCTTGAGTAGGCCCCCTTCCAGCTCTGCTCTGGCCCTGCTCAAGCTTCTGCTACCCCACCTTTGGCTGCTCAGTGCAAGGTCCATAGGCCAGGAGTGATTGGGGCGTTCAGGTCCTACACATAGGACTACAGGTCAGAGAGACCTGGGTCCCAAGGATACTCCCAGGTCCCAGGCTGCTGGGCATCTGCATATGCAAATTAATCCACCATCTTTGTCAGGTCAATTTGCATACTCACTCTGGATCAACTGGTGGGTTCATTCAGGTACCGTCAATTTTCATCTTTCTCTTTTATTAGTGTAGATTATATAAGACTAGAGGCCCGGTGCATGAAATTTGTGCACGAGTATGGTCCCTAGGCCTGGCTGGCAATTGAAGCCCAAGTGCCTAA
This sequence comes from Lasiurus cinereus, assembly GCA_011751065.1. Taxonomy (NCBI): domain Eukaryota; kingdom Metazoa; phylum Chordata; class Mammalia; order Chiroptera; family Vespertilionidae; genus Lasiurus; species Lasiurus cinereus. The sequence goes on along the minus strand of JAAGEH010002252.1, from coordinate 92,600 downwards.
TGTGTAAGGAAAGGTCACAGCTGATCTTTGGGCCTTGGGCAGCACCTGGGCCACTGGGGCCCCATGCGCCCCCTGCACCTGAGTCACAACACACGAGCCCCCAAATGGAGATGTGGTGAACATGGCCAGATGCTGCAGACCAGGGCACAGTGTGTGCCTCAGGGCCACCCAGCAGAGACATACAAAAGCCAGTGGGCTGCACGCTCTCTCCTGGCCAGCCTCACATACCAGTTCCTAGGCCACCACATGGGGAATCTGACAGGCTCCTGTGGTCCTGTGGCCCAGCTTACCCAGAAGAGGCCATGTGGGTGTGGCATGGGCTCCTCATGGGGGCACATGACACCTGATCCTGGGGACTACTCCAGCTCACAAGCCCTGGAGCCCCAGGGGAGGGTAGCAGAGGGAGTGAGAACAAGCTCAGCAGACAACCCATATTCTCACTACACCTCTGTTCTAATCATTTCTGCCCTAGGTAGCCAGCAAGAGGTCTCAGCCCTTGCCCAAGCACTGTGGGAGGTTGGTCACTGTCACCCACCCCCAGCTCTCAATCCCAGCCTAGGGTCCAGCCCCCATCAGGCAATCAGGGACTGCTAACTGGGGGAAAAAGGACAACTACCTCTGTGGTGGGTGGGTAGTGGGCTAATTGGGGCCTGCCAGCTGGAAGGAAGGACCTACAAGTTTGGCTACATGCCCCAAGGAGGGAGCTGACTCTTGGCCCCCAATGTACCTGCTGCCAACCACCCCTGGTTCCTTGTCTCAGCCCTGGGCCTGGCCCTAACCAGGTGATGGGGGCCTGCTGATGGGGGGAGGGACTAGAAGGTTGGCTGGCAGACCCTATCTAGTGACTGGGGCTTAAGCCAGGGGAAGCTCCTGTGTTGAGCAACTGACCAGTGCAAATCATAGCAACTGGTTGTTCCAGTCTTTCCATCGAAATAGTCACTTAGGTGTGTGTGTGTGTGTGTGTGTGTGTGTGTGTGTGTGTGTGTGTGTGTATTAGTGTCCTGAGGCACAAAATTTGTGCACAGGTGGGTTCCCTCAGCCCAGGCTGCACTGTTTCCAATTGGGGATCTTTTGGGGGATGTCCAACTGCCCTCCCCTGCTGGCTTGGTTGCCCCCAACTTCCCTCCCCTGCCAACATGATCTCACCCCTAACTGCCCTACCCTGTCAGCCTGATCTCGCCCCCTACTGCCCTTCCCTGCTGACCTATCATCCCTACCTGCCTCTGCCTCAGCTTCTACCACCATGGCTGTGTCCAGAAGGAAGTTGGACATCCAGAAGATGGCTGGTCAACCCGGTCTAATTAGAATATTATCCTTTTATTAGCAAAGATATATTATATATGATAGGATTGCTTAAATTGGAGGGGGAAGCCTTTTTCAGCAGGAAGAGAAGCTCTTGGCAGACAAAAATACATAATCCCTATATCTGAATTGATAGCCAACTGTATGCACTATACTGTCAAACTGGTCATTAAAAAGTTGAACCACTTTCTTAAACCTTACACTAAACTGTTGTTGCCCTTAACACCCCTCCTTAGCCCCCACCTTAGGTTCTGCCTTCACAGTTCACCCAGATTAGGGTCTGATTGGTCCATTTCTATGCCAATCAGTGTCAAGAGCTCTGCCTCCTAAGCAGCCATTGGTCCTCGCACTTCATCCAGATTTGGTTCTGATTCGTTGGTTTCTATGCAAGTCAACATCAAAAGCTCCACCTTCTATGTGGCCATCTGAGCCTATCTCTGAGCTTGATCAGTAGGCAGGGCTGATCAGCATCCCTCGTGGCCTCTCTGGAGCCCAGAGAGAAAGAGATAGAAGTGCAGCTATTGTTGAGGGCCAGAGAGAAAGAGGGAAGGGCTGATCAGTAGCTGGTATGGAGACTGTGGATCAGACCTTGCTTCTCTCTCTGGGCCTGATCTGCAGCCCCCTCGGCAGTCAGTGCTGGGTTGTCAAAACACACCCAGCCCAGCTCTGATTGCAGGACTGACTTCCTCTGTGTTGGCAAGGTCCCTAGCCTGGTGTTTAGTTGTCTGTTTGGTTATTTTGGACATTACAGATCCTGCCTCTTTATATAGATAGATATCGTATTAGTAAGTATATAGCCATGTGCATGAAAAAAGATAACCATATACATGTTTTGAGCTAAGTAAAAATAATGAATTGTTTTCATTGGCTTTTTTTCATAATCCTTATTAACTAGTATCTCAATTTTTCTATTCAGTATGCCCCATATATCATAATTATACTGTTTTTTTAAAGATAGTAAAGTCATTTGGGGCATGCAGGAGACAACCAATTAATGTTTATCCCACCTATATTTCTCCCTCTTCCTCTTCTTCCTCTCTCTCTAAAATTAATAAAAACATATTTTTTTAAAAGCTATGAAAGCACTTTGCAAATATTTTTTCATGTACCTCATTATCTTTTGTGGGCCATCTTAAGGAACAGAGTAAAAAGTAGGTCACAAGTGAAAAATGTTCTCTGCCTATTCTAACTACTAATTTTTTTCATTCAATAGACAAAGAAAAATATCTTATTTTAACTTCATTTAGTGTGCATTATCATTAAATACAGATTTTGGTCAGCTCTTATAATTAAAACTAGAGGCCTGGTGCACAAAATTTATACACGGGGCGGGGGAGGAGTTGCCCTCACCCTAGCCTGCACTCTCTCCAATCTGTGATTCCTCAGAGGATTGGGCCTAAACCAGCATTAAGATGTCCCTCTCACAATCAGGGACTGCTGGCTCCCAACCACTTGCCTGCCTGCTTGCCTGATTGCCCCTAAATGCTTCTGCCTGTCAGCCTGATCACCCACTAACCACTCGCCTACCAGACTCATGGACACCTAACTACTTTCCTGCCAGCCCAATTGCCCACAACTTCCCTCCACTGCAGGCCTGACCCCTCCCCCCCTCAACTGCCTTCCACTGCTGGCCTGCTCACCCCTAACTGCCCTACCTTGCTGGCCTTAATGCCCAAAACTACCCTTCCCTGCTGGCTATCTTGTGGTGATCATCTTGTGACCACAAGGGCACAAGGGGATTGCCATCTTGTGACCACATGGGGCAGCCATCTTGTGTAGGTGTGATGGTCAATTTGCATATTACCTCTTTATTTTACAGGGTATTTCTGTTAGAACTAGCATAATTACTCCTGAATATGGTATGTCCTATTGTGTCTATGAATTTAGTAGATGAAATTGAAAAATATAAAGATAATGAAATGTATGAGTTAGGGAATCAAGATGATGTTTTTGTTGTTTTTTTTAAATACATTTTATTAATTTTTTTTTTAGAAGGGAGAGAGATAGAGAATTAGAAACATTGATGAGAGAAACATCTATTAGCTGCCTCCTCCACACACCCCCACTAGTGATGTATCCACAACCAAGGTACATGCACTTGGCTGGAATCAAACCCAGAATCCTACAGTCTTCAGGCCGATGTTCTATCCACTGAGCCAAACCGGCTAGGGCTGATTTTTTGTTTTGTTTTGTTTTGTTTTTCTTAAGGAATAATTTCTTCAGCTTAGGGGGTGCAGCATTTACAGTCATAAATGAGGGAAGAAGAAATGTTTCAAATAACAAGAGAAGTCTGTGTTGTTTAGGATTCAAAATATACAAAATTTTTCCACATAGTCCCAGTACCAGCTCTTGGATTCATGCTGTAATTTAATCAAAGACCTAATTTTCCCAGAAGAGATCTGGTGAGTCAGTTGAATTCAACTGGTATTATAATTTGGCAGATGGTAGGTTCAAATTTTGCATTTTATTCTTGGCTCCTGCAGGGCTATATCTATAGATTTTACATTATAGAAAATTTGGGGATTTCAGGTTGTGAATTGAGAATTTAGGGTTTTGAGTTTGAGAGTCTCTTTCTTCCTTTCTCCCTCCCTCCTCCCTCCCTTTCCTCATCCCTCCCTCTTTTCCTTCCTTCCTCCCTCCCTCCCTCTCTCCCTCCCTCCCTCTCCCCCTTCTTTTCTTCAGCTGTCTGTTGTCCTAAAAAAATTAGCCAACTGACCCCATTGTTCTGGAATTACTCTTTCCTTTATTACTGCTCTAAAGCATAGGAGTTTTATAAAAACTTGCTTTCAAAGGACACTTTATTCCAGAAGCACACAGTTACTTTAATTAGAAAATTCATTTTGCAAGACCTTTTCTACCAGAATCATATTCATAAAAATGAGCAGAATTTTGTTTAGTTTCAGACCCAAATAATCCCAGATTTTTTGAGTGTCCATTGCTTGACTGATACTTACTTGATTATGAACAAGAGAAATGTCTCTTATTAATCTACAGAGAGAGTATATCCATTTAGCAACTATAAACAGATGAAAATATGAATGGAGAACCAGGTTTTAGAAAGGGCAGGGACAAAAGAAGACAAGCACAACAGAGATTATGCCTCTGGCATGACTACCATTCGCCAACTCTCCCACATTTAGCTAAACTCTGAATTGGGAGATATAAAGCATTTTGCTTCTGAGTAAAATGGTAACTCTACCCCTTTGTACCTATGTGTGGGTAGTTTCTTTGGGAACTACATAAGAAAAAGAAGTTCAAACATAATTTGGGTATTCTTTGTTCCTCTAACCAAAATCAATATCATCAAAACATCACTCACAGCAATGAAAACCTGCTTTACTAAATTAACCAAGGACTTCCCTCTGGAATTCTGGCATAATGAAGAGAAAGCCTTCCCTTACTTTGATGAATTACTCTTTTGACCCCTTTATTGTCTGTCATTGTCTAAAAGATCTAACTTAGTCTGGATTTTCAAGAGGAAAAAAATGATATTTTTAAATAATTATGTGGTAAGAAATGATAAGAAGAGATTTCATGTACCTTTTATCTTGTTTCTCCAAATAGTAACATTTTAAGTCTATAAAACATATCACAACCAAGACATTGAACTGATGAAGAATTTCCATCACCATAAGACCTCTTCTATCCTGACCAGTGTGGGTCAATGGTTGAACATCAACCTATGAACCAGAAGGTTACTGTTGGAATCATGGTTAGGGCACATGCCTGGGTTTTGGGCCAGATCCCTCAACTGGGGCGTGCAGGAGGCAACCTAACAATGATTCTCTCTCATCATTGATATTACTATCTCATTCCCTCTCTGTTCCTATCTTACAGCTTCTCTTCTGATCTTAAACTTTGTTAGCCAGAAGTATGTTCATTTCTATAATTTTGCCATTTAAAAAGTGTTATATATATTGAATTATGTAGTATTTAACTTATAGGGATTGATTTTTTTTAAATCCTCACCTGAGGATATTTTTCAACTGCTTTTAGAGCCGAAGGGAGATGTGGGGGGAGAGAGATGGAGAGACACATTGATTGGTTGCCTCCCTCCTATGCCCCTATGAGGCTGGGAACAGCCTGCAAACAAGGTAAGTTCCCTTGATCAAGAATCTAACCCGTGACCCTTTAATACACAGGGCTGACACACTAACCAAAGAGTAATACAGGCCAGGGCTGAGTTTTAATTTTTTTTACTCAGTGGATTTATATGCAGTTTTATCCAAGTAGTTAAATGTATTGATAGTTCATTGCTTTTTATTGCTGAGCAGTATTACACTACAGTCTGTTTAACCAGTTGAAGCACAGTTGTGTTTTTCTAATTTTGGTCTAGTAGAAATAAAGCTGCTATAAACTTTCATGAACAGATTTTTGTGTGAACATAAGTTTTCATATATCTGGAGTAAATGCAGAGGAGTGAAATTTCTGGGTTGTACAGTGGATGAATGCTCAATCCTATCTAATAAAGAGAGAATATGCTAATTGACTATCCCACCCTCAAAGATGGTGGTGCCCACAGCTAGTAAAGAGGGAATATGCTAATTGACTGCCACACTTTCAGAGATGGTGGTGCCCACAGACTGAAGATGGCAGCACCCAGTCCCCTCAGCCCCACCAGGGCTGCAGGAGCATAACAAGGCGAGGCAAGGCATATAGCAAGGCCAGGTCTGCCTGGTGGTGGGACCAGCCACTCTGTTAGCCTGCCTCCAGAGTCCCCCAGTCACCTCAGCCCCCAGCTTCCCAAGGCTGGCCTGAGGCACAGGCAAACCTCATGATGGCGGCCCAGGAGCCCAGGGCTGCCTGAGGCTCAGGTAACCAGGGCCAGCCAAGGCTTGCTATGTCAGCAGTGACAGCAGCAGAGATGTGATGGGGTGTCACCTTCCCCTGATCACTAGGTCACCTCCTGCACCCCTGAGGGCTCCCGGACTGTAAGGGAGGCAGGCCAGGCTGAGGGATCCCCCTCTCCAGGACATGGATTTTCATGCACCAGGCCTCTAGTTTTATTTATTTATTTATTTATTTATTTATTTATTTATTTTTAATATATTTTTAATATATTTTATTGATTTTTTTACAGAGAGGAAGAGAGAGGGATAAAGAATTAGAAACATTGATGAGAGAGAAACATTGATCAGCTGACTCCTGTATACTCCCTACTGGGCATGTGCCCGCAAGCAAGGTGCATGCCCCTTACTGGAATCAAACCTGGGACCCTTGAGTCCACAGGCCGATGCTCCATCCACTGAGCCAACTCGGCAAGGGAAGGCCTCTAGTTTATTAAGAAACTACCAAATTATTTTCCAGAGTGGCTATAACATATTTGTATTCCCAACAGAATTGTATGAATGATCTAGTTTCTCCATATCCTTGCTTTGAGCTTATTTTGCCTTTTTCTTTTAGTTGTTGAGGGGAGGAGAACTTTGATCACTGATTTGAGACCCTTTTGTCTTATTTAGTATATGCTTATATTGCTTTATCTGTATTCAACAAGTATTTATGCTTTATTTTGTTTTTACTTAGTTTAGTTTTGTTTATTTAGAAATGTATTGTTTAGTTTCCAAATGTTTATTAAGATTTTTCTGTTATCATTCTATTATTGATTTCTGGTTTGATTCCAGGACAGTTAGAGACATAGTTTGTATGATTTTACTTCTTTTAAATTTGTTAAGGTTTGTTTGAGGCCCAGGATATAGGCTACTTTGATACATGTTTCCTAGGCACTTGAGAAAAGGGTGTATTCTGCCCCTGTTGGTTGTTCTAAAATATATTTAAACTCTAGGATTGATACTATTGTTAAATTCACCTAAATCCTTTTTTGTTAGTTTTTTTTCTGTCTAGTTATTTTCCAATTGGTCAAAGATGTCTACTTAAATATTAATGTCCGCTTTCTTTTGATTGATGTTTGCATGATGTATTTTTCATGCTTTATTTTTTTATCTCTATCATATTTGAAGTGAGTGGATAGCATAGAATTGGGTTATGCTTTTTAATCAACTTTGCCCATCTCTTGGTACATATAAACCATTTATATTTAATATAGTTATTGATATATTAGTGCTTAATCTGTTTTATATTTTCTGTTTTTAATTTTTCTGTATTTTGCTTGGGTTATCTGAATATATAATCCAATTTTAATACATTTACAGTAAATCCACAGTCATTTTTAGTGTACTTTTATATAATTTTCTTAGTGCTTCTAGTGTTATTCATTATATATACAAAATTATTGCATGTTGCTGATGGTGCCAGTTCAAGGGAAGAGTAGAACCCTGACCTCTGTTTATATACCTCTATCCTTCATTTATAACACAATAATTTTAAAATAACCATTTAGAATCACATTAGACTATTATAAATTAGATTTTTTAATATATTTTATTGATTTTTTACAGAGAGGAAGGGAGATAGATAAAAACTCAGAAACATCGATGAGAGAGAGACATCGATCAGCCACCTCCTGCACGCCCCACAGTGGAGATGTGCCCGCAAGCAAGGTACATGCCCCCAACCGAAATCAAACCTGGGACCTTTCAGTTCGCAAGCCAACGCTCTATCCACTGAGCCAAACCGGTCTCGGCAAATTAGATTTTTCAAGTAAACATGATTTAAGAACTCAAGACAAGGAGAAAAAGTTATTGTATTTATTAATATGTTTATTCCTTGCATTATTCTTCAATAACCCTGTTATTATATTTAACAGTTTTTAAATTTATATTTGACCTTCTACATATTTTATTTTTCTAATATGTTCTATTTCTTTCCTGAGACCTTCTATATTCTTATTTGTTTTTATTGTATTCATAATTGCTTATGGAAATATTTTTATGATGGCTGCTTTATTGTTATAATTCCAACATTTTGTCACCACACTGAATTTTTAATTCATTTAAGGATCTTAATTTTTAATTCAGTTAAGGATCTTAATTTTTTGTATAATCAGTGTTTTTCATTGAAATCTGTGCATTTTTTGTTACGAAGCTGAATTTTAATTAAACCTTGTTTTATTTGGCTTTCTCTGGCATTGCTCTGCCAGGAAAAATGGTGTAGAGACTTATAACCCACAGTGGAGGGAAAAGTTCAGATTTCCCACTAAACCTCCATTTACACTAGATAAGGGAGGCTCCTTATTTCCACTGAGCAGAAGTGAGATTTCTGCCTTCCTACTTCTCAGTCTCCACTGATATTCCCTGACTGAGAGGAATAGAATTTCCTTGTTACTGTTCCCTCCGGAACCTCTACTGGTGCTTCTGTGAGTGGAGTTAGAGTGGCTTTATCACTATTAGACAGTGATGAAAGTTCTAATTTCTTGGGTTTGTTCTAAGAACAACCAAGTGGAGAACTCCAAGGACTCCTCAGTACTAACAGGTTGGGATACAAGCCCAGGCTCTCCATGTGGTCTTTTCAGACACTTTAAGGGAAGGAAGGATCATTACCACCAGATTCATTACCAATTCCCTACTCAACCTTCTCTGGAACCATCTCAGTGAGGGTGCTGAGGTATTTGTTGAATATATTTTGTGCCACCTCATGGAAATGTGGGTTCCAAGATACAGAATCCCTAATTCTAAAAAAAAAAAAAGTTTCTATTCAATAGGAAAGCTATAAAATGTGTAAAGGGCTATGGCACATGACTGCAAATAATAAGCACAATTAAAAAAGTTGAAAACAATATGCATTAAAAAGCAAGAAAAGATAAAAACATTTAGTTTTATGTTTAAACAGACTTCAGAAAAGAGGTGACATATGAGTAAAGTCTTAAAATTTCAAAAGCTGTTTTTATTTGATGAAACCAAATAAGAAGTTATATGCACAAATATTTTTAGAGTTTGTTCACAAACAGTGGTTGCATTGACTTTATTAGAACAGAAGAAACATGGATTGGTATGCTTATGTAGAAAGGTAAAAAGCACCCTGGCCAATATAGCTCAGTTAGTTGGAGCTTCATCTTCTATGCCAAAGGGTTGTCAGTTTGAGTCCCAGTTTAGGGCACATACCTTGCTGGTTTGGTCCCTCTGAAGGGAAGTGACTGATGTTTCTTTCATATATAGATGTCTTTCTCTCTCTCTTTATTCTCTTCACCTATTTCTTCCCCATTTCCCCTCTCTCTAAAATTAGTAAAAATATTTCCCCCAGTGAGGATTTAAAAAAAAAAAGGTAGTTGTACCCTTTATTTGATAGTGAAGAGAAATATTTTATAACTTTTATTATATTTTTATTGATTTCAAGGAGGAGGGACAGAGAGAGAGAAACATCAATGATTAGAGAGAATCATTTATCTGCTGCCTCCTGGGCACCCCCTATTGGGGATCAAGCCTGCAACCCAGACATATGCCCTTGACTAGAATCAACCTGGAACCTTTCAATCTGCAGGTCTATGCTCTGTCCACTCAGCCAAATCAGCTAAGCCAATATTTTATAACTTTTACAGTATAGGGCAGTATCCTGATGATTTATGATGTTTCATCTCTAGATGGATGTATGTTATATATAAGAAGGATAAAAAGATTAATACAGGAAGCTAAGATAATGCAGAAACTTTCAATACAGAAACATATAGGATGCTTTGTAATCTCTGCAGAGGTCTTGGGTCAACACGGATCATAATATTAGAACTCATTTATAAAACTAAAACAAAGCTATTTTGTGGATGCATCTCAAATCTATAACTTTAGCCCTAACCTCTTTCTCTAACTCTTTTTTACATTTCAAAATTCTGTTAAAAATTGTGACTTAAGACTATATCTTACCTTTGCAATATTTTAAAAAATATATTTTTATTGATTTTTTACAGAGAGGAAGGGAGAGAGATAGAGAGTTAGAAACATTGATGAGAAAGAAACATTGATCAGCCGCCTCCTGCACATCCCCCACCAAGGATGTGCCCGCAACCAAGTTACATGCCCCTGACCAGAATCAAACCCAGGACCCTTCAGTCCACAGGCTGATGCTCTATCCACTGAGCCAAACCGGTTTCGGCACCTTTGCATTTTTTAATATTCTGTATATAAATTACTCACATTAATTAATTCATTAGTTTATCTTTTAAAAAAAAACTAGTAATTTCTATGCCCTAAATTATTTTCAATGCTAAAAAGATGAAAATTAATATAACATAGATCTTGCCTTCAATAATAATACTGTTAAGGAATAGGTATATATACATATCAGATATCAAAATATAAATTAAAAACAGTGTGAGAATGTACATCAAAATATAAATTATAAAATAGTGTGCAGGGGTTAATTCTTAGATTGGATGAAATCTTTATACTGCTTCTTTCTTACTGTAACATAAGCTCAGAAATAAATTATAAATACTAACTTTTGTTCTCCAATGATAATTTTACAATGAGATATAAGTTTTTCATATTTATACTATTTGCTATAATTTTAAACTTATATAGGCTAGAAACTAATTTTAAAGATATTATTTACATACTAGAAGCCCAGCGCATGAAATTTGTGCATGGGGGAGGTCCCTCAGCCCAGCCTGCATCCTCTCTAATCCAGTACCCTTTAGGAGGATGTCCGACTGCCTCTTGCAATCCGGGACTACTTTCTTCTAACCCCTCACCTGCCTACCTGCCTAATTGCCCCTAACTGATCCTCTACCAGCATGATCATCCCTAACCAGCTCTTCCTCACACCACACCAGGACACAGGATTCCTTCTCTGGCCAGTTGCAGGCACCCGGGGACCTAGACTTCCATCCCGCTGAACGGCCTCAGGCACCCAGGACTGGGGTTGGCTTTGCCCAGGCAAGCCATGGCCTCAGGGAACCATGGATGGGCAGCTTCACCTGGCCCCTAGTAGTAGGTACCCAGGACCTTGGTGCAGGTAGCTTGTCTCTCTCCCAGGCCATAGTCTAAGCCATAGCCGCTGGTACCTGGGACCATGGGGTGTGCGGCTTGTCCCCCTTCAGGACCACAGGTGCAGGCACAGCCACTGGTGCCAGGGACCACGTGGTGGGTGGCTTGTCCCTCTTCCAGCCTGCAGCCTTACCGTTCCCTATTTCTCTCTGTCCAGTGTAGAGTGTCTGAGCTGCTATTGCATGACAGCGTGAGGGTGTGTTGACCATTTATATATTAGCTCTTTATTATATAGGGTTATTATTTCAATAAGCAATATTGTTTTCTTTGAACTAAATATGTACAATCACATCATCATTTAATATTAGAATTGGAGTGGATTTGAAGAAAAAACAAAGCCCAGAGTAGTGAGACTTCATTTTTCTGAATTATAATATAATACTCATCTCTTCATTAGTTCATTAAACAAATATTAATTCAGTATCAAGCCACACCAAATTTACATTGAATAAGATAGAATATAATAAATTTCTAGATATGCATTTGAAATACCTCTAGTCATATAGTTCTGTGATGTTCTCATGCAATATTGAGGTGATAATCTAAGATAGCCCCTAAAATTCTTCTTCTCTCATGTACACATGTTATCAAATTCCTTTTTTGTGGGCAGATGAGTGAACATAATGAGATGTTATCTCCATCATTAAGGTACTAATCACTTGAGTTTGATTTAAACAACAACAATAAATGTTTCATGATATCAGCAATGAAGTGAATTTCCTCTTTTAAAAAGATGGGGCCACATAACAGAGACTTGAGGATGGCCTTTAGTTCAGAGAGCTGTCTCTAGCTGGTCCCTAGCAAAAGAAAAGGGGTTTCCATTAGAAAACTGCAAGGTGATATGGTTGGAAGAGAATTCTCAGCCTCAGGTGAGATTATAGCCAACATTTTAATCTCAATCCAGTGAGACCTGAGATTTTAAAAAGGTAACAGCTAACACTCCCCTGGACTTTTGAACCATGGATGTTGTGAACTCATCATTTTTGTTTTTTAGCCCTGAGTTTGTGATATCTTGTTATACTGCAACTGAATATAAATACAACTACCTAATAGCCAGTATGTGGGAGAAGAGATGGGAAATTTTAGTCTAATTTACTTTTACTTGTGGTTAGAAGACAAACTAATGGCTCAGGAGAGAAGAAATTAAAAGCAAGGGATTTATATTGGAAGTAAAATAAAGAGTTAAGAAATATATAATAAGATGAAAGTGAAGAAAAGGTATAATAAGTATAAACTGTTTAGGAAAATTAGAAGAGTGGGAAGTTCTAGTTGGATAGTAGGTTCTGGAATGCATGAGTGCAGTGGTGATTGATATAAATGCTACCACTGGGGGTGACAATAAAAGTCAACTGCTAAAGTGAGATACATATGATGATCATTGAGATAGAGCCATTGTTGCATGAGTTTTGAAGTCATTCATGATGAGGAAGAATTAAAGATTATGATCCAGGTACCAACATCTTTTGGCAGTATGAGCAAAAGGTTTGTAGAAGTCTATAGATGAACTGAGAATGTTATGGGCTGAATTAGAGCCCCATTCTCAATTCATATATTAAAATTCTAATGCCCCGTACTTCAGAATAAGATTGTCTTTATTGAGGTAATTAAGTTAAAATGAGATATTTAGGGTGGTCCTAATCCAATATAACTAGTGTCCTTATTAAAAGAGATTAGAACATATGGTAAGTCCATGTGAAGACACAAGGGAAAGACACATCCATCTATAAACCAAGGAGAAGGACTTCAAATAAACCAACCTGCCAGTTCTTTAATCAGGGACATACAGTTTCCAAAAGTGTGTATTCCAGGGGGCTAGAGGAAGAGGGGAATGGGGTAATTTTCCTGGGTTTAACCCATCAAACCTGTGGTAGGAATAATGGTACTCTTTGAAAATTAATACAGGACATAAGAAATACCCATTAGTGGGGCAAAATATTATACTACAAACTTTGACCTTGAGTAGGCCCTGGGTAAATATATCAATTCTTGTTTGTCCACACTTGCACATAAACAGAGTAAGTTACAGGGACAATCACAAAGTAAGAATATCAGCTCAGCTTTGGTGATTCCCACTTTACTCCCTTATTAATCTTTTCTTTAGAGGCAAACTTTATCTTTATACAGCTGGCACCTGCCTTGGCTGACCTGGGGCCTGCAGGCTGGGGGAAGCTCCTGAATTGAGTATCTACCCCCTGGTGTACAGGTGTACAGTGCATGTCATAGCTACCAGTAATTCCACCGGTCGTTCATCCATTGGGTCGATTTGAATATTAGGCTTTTCTTATATAGGATACACACACACACACACACACACACACACACACACACACCTTCTCCTGAGAAAGCATATCATTACATATTATCAAAACACTTAAGCAGAATTAAGATGGCTTATATAGGAGACAGAATAATTATTTCAAAGTTACATGTTTAAGTAAACAACAGCTGTTGTTTAAGGCTAGCTAACAAAGTTTAATGACTTAAATTCCACTACCTAGTCTGAAAAAGACATGGAGATTTTTATCATTTTTAAGGTTCTTACAGGCTTAAAAACAATGCCTTCCAGTAACCACTTTTTGAGATGCTGTTTCAGCCTAGCTCCTGGCTACCAGTCTCTCATAACTCTAAAAGGGAAGATTAATTCCCCCCCAATATATCCTCTATTATATTGGTAACTATGATTTGGTCTAAGATGGGAACATTTTTCCCAATTTAATTTTTTCCTGTGGCTTGAAGCCAAAAATGATGGCTCAGTAGAGAAGAAACTAAAAGAAGAAGATTTATATTGAGAGAAAAAAAATTTTAAAAATTGAGAAAATGAATAATCGCAATGGAGGGTTTAGAAAAGTTGTGCTATGAATAAACTTTGAGAGAAGTAGAGATTTTGAGAAACTTTTGCCATCTGCATGTATACATCCATACATATTTATGTATATTTATGTACTGGGTCATAATGTTCAGTATATTTCTTATATTTAATGTCATAAGACATTTAATGTTAGAAGATTCTTTCATGTTGCAAGGGAAAGCAGACTTCTTCAATTAAAAAAAACTCATTATCGGATGTGCAACAGGGCCTTAAATTAGAAAGCTTCCACAAAGGCATCAATCTATAATACATGCCTCATTCCAAAGGAGGTGCTCATCAAAAACAAAGTTTTAGATTAGATAACAAAAAACTAGTCACTTGGCTTTGAAGCCTGTCTTTATTAGCAGCAGTACATACAGGTCAAAGAGCAGAATGATTTCTTTGCGTCAAGCTATTGGCATTTCAGCCTCCCTAGCCAACACACAGGCACATAATGTATCCAAAGCCTTCTGTAATAGCAGGGTATTCCTGCTCTTTGATGACAGGCCCAAAACAAATCATCCAGGGGAATAAACATGAAACCTTGGGAGAAATTTCAGTCTGGAGTGGTGTTTACAAATCCTAAAGGGATCCAGTGACTATGGAGTAGAGCCCTGGGAGCAGTGGTTGCAGAAGGTAATGGGCATGGCCCACTTAAGGAAATGTCTTATACATATGCATAGAGTCACAGTCAGACAGATGAAGTCAGACAATCTCTAGCAAATCCACAAAAATGCCCCCTTGTGAGTCAGCTTTAAATTCTGCCAGGTCCAAAGAAAATAAAAATCCCTTGGCATTGGTTACCCTGCAACAATGGAGAGATAAGAAATAAGCATTTCCATGCTTAGGTAAGGAGAAGCTAGGGAAGGCAATAAAGAGAGAGATCATGTGCTTCTTCCATTGCAAGAAACTGGTCCCAAGAAGGTCTCAAATTGGGAAGCAGGTGATTGAGAAGAAGATTTGACTTTAAATCTAGTGGTAACTTAGGAAAGAAAGAAAGAAAGAAAGAAAGAAAGAAAGAAAGAGAGAGAGAGAGAGAGAGAGAGAGAGAGAGAGAGAGACAGAGAGAGAGAGAGAGAGGAAGGAAGAAAAGAAAAGAAAGAAAAGAAAAGAAAGAAAGGCAGAGACAGGAAATAAATTTAGTAGTAGGTCTGGTTATCACATGTAACTGAAGCTTTACTTTTCAAACACTTTACTGTGATGATGTTTTGCTGTTTACAGTGATTATAAGACACTAGAGGTCCAGTGCATGAAACTTGTGCATGGGGTGTTTGTGTTCCTCAGCCCAGCCTGCACCCTCTCCAATCTAGGACCCCTTGAAGGATGTCTGACTGCCCGTTTAGGGATCAGGCCTAAACGGGCAGTCAGATATCCCTCTCACAATCCAGGACTGCTGGCTCACAATCACTAGCCTGCCTGCCTGCTTGATTGCCTCTAACCGCTTCTGCCTGCCAGCCTGATCACCTCCTAACCACTCTGGTGTCAGCCTGATCAATGCCTAACTGCTCCCCTGCCAGCCCTATTAACCCTAACTGCCCTTCTCTGCCAGCCAGGTCACTCTAACTGCCTTCCCCTGCAGGCCCAGTCACCCCCAACTGTCCTCCCCTGCTGGCCATTTTATGGTGGCCACCTTGTGTCCACATAGAGGTGGCTATCTTTGACCACATGAGGGTGGCCATCTTGTATGTGGAGTGATGGTAAATTTGCCTATTACCTATTTATTATAAAAGATGAGACATGTGTTTTGTTTTTTTTTTAAATAAGTAGAACAGCAAACGTGAACTGTTTTGCAATGCTGAAGTTTAGAATTTGACTGCAGGCATCAAAAGAGCAGTGGGCACTATTCTTAGGGTGAGGAATTTCAGTTTGTTTCCTTGTTTCCTCCCCTGTCACTGCAAGTCCAGGTCTCAAATTCTTCATTAAAAAAAAAAAAAGAAAAAAAGAAAAGAAAAAATTAAAAAAAGGAGGCTAGAGCTGGAGTCCAGAGTCCCTCAGGATTAAATGTTCAAACATTTAATCATTTTCATACATCAAATAAATGAAGCTTGTACTTCACAGAACTGACATCTGGTTTTCAGTTAACATAAGAGTCCTAAGAATCCTTATTCAGATTCTTATTTAGCAATGATGTGCGATAACGGGTTATCCCAATAAAATTCCTTCAATAAGGATTAGATAATACATAAAAACATGATTAAAATGTAGATATCTCTGTGAAAATTATAATTGTTTTATGCTTAAGGCATTTTATGACTTAACAAATCTAAGATGTCACCCGTGCACTCTATCCAGGTCTGGCCATGCCACGGATCCCTTGACCAAGTATGGCGTGATCTTAGCTTATCTGACGTGCAGCTAATTCCAGTCTGTGGGTGAAGACAGCTCACCACAGAGTTGTGTCACCTGCCTACAGCCACACATCTTATTTTCAAGCAGTGATTTCTAGTTCTGCAAAATGCCGTCTTCAGTTCTGTTAGTACTTGACAGCTTAGCTTCCTTGTGCCAGGGAACAATTCAAGTACCTTTTTCTTTTCTGTCCTTAGCAATCGACCCAGGCAACAGAGCTGCCATTCCATACTGAAAGCTTGAGGAATCGAAGCCTGATCTTGTCTGTCCTCGGGGATCGTCCAGGTAACTGTGGAATTAAATGCCCCTTCCCACATTCCTTCCAGAAGCTGACAGCTGTTAAAGAAATGGTTCAGAAGGAAAGGCTGACATTTTGGAAGTAACCAAGTGAAAAGCCATGAAAGGAAGAACTTAAAAATAATTCCCAGCACAACTTTCTTTGGCAGAATAGAGCCAGAGGCCAAGAGAGGATTTGAGGTTTGGTTTTCTTCCACATGCCTCACAGGACCCAGTACTGAGGAACAAACAGATGTCTTAAAAGGAAAAGGGGGAAAAATGCATGAAGCACGACATATGTAAATCAGTGCTTGGAAAATAAAACCCAGAATATGCTCCTGAGTGATATTCTTGGCAAACACAGAGAGAAAAACAGAGGAACAAGTAGCAAACTAACTCTAAATTATTATACCAATGATGGTTTAATTAGGTCAAGGGCATTTTTGCTTATTTCAGACTTGAAATTTTTTCTTTTATGATTGGACTTCATAACTGATTTTCAATTTAATGAATTTGCAAAAGAAATGTACTTCATGCTGCCTTCATTATTTTATTTTCCTGATACTTGAAAAATTAGAGGCTCTGGCATCATTTTAAATTAAAAATATGTTTCACTTCTCTATTATGCAGAGATCTCCAGTACATTCTGAACCTGTGTTATGCACAAAACTTCTGTTGACATCCCCAAAAGATCCACACTCAGCATACACAATATAGGTCAGCATGGCTTATAACCCACTCAAGGTGCAGATCAGACAATTGTACTCCCTGGGAGTACATCTGAAATGAATTTTGAAAGGTCTGGAGGTTTTGTTTGCCAAAGAATTGAGAAAGAAATTTCTTGGGCTTCTTCTCAGGAACCTGTGTGTGTGCGTGTGTGTGTGTGTGTGTGTGTGTGTGTGTGTGTGTGTGTGTGTTGTGTGTGTATGTGTGTGGAGAGAGAAAGAGAGAGAGAGAGAGAGAGAGAGAGAGAGAGAGAGAGAGAGAGAGAGAGAGAGAGAAGACAGGGGAAGGGAGAAAGAGATACTTAGAAATGAAAGTCAAACTCTAAAACTTTGGTAAGATCTACATTCTTCTTAATCTGATTTAGCTTATATTCAGAGCATCTGAAGAACAATATGGGCACAATGTACATTTTAGAAAATGACCAATATTGGGAGGTTAGTTCCTTAACATAATGAAAGTATTCTTTTGACAATGTGGTAGCTGAAATTCAAATTTATTATTAATAAAAACAATAGCCTGGAGAGCTATTAAATGAAATAAGTTAGTTAGAGAAAGATAAATATCATATGATTTTACTCATTTGTGGAATATAAAGAACAACATAAACTGATGAACAAAAACAGATCCAGAGACAGAGAAGCATCAATCAGACCTTCAAACCTCAGAGGGAAGGTGAGGATGGGGAGTGGGGTAAGGGGAAGAGATCAACCAAAGGACTTGTATGCATACATATAAGCCTAGCCAATGGACACAGACAACAGGAGGATTAGGGAATGAGTTGGGAGGATGGGGGAAAAAGGAGAGTAAAGGCACATATGCAATACCTTAATCAATAAAGAAAATTAAATAATAAAATGTTATAGCTACCACCTATTGAAGTTTCATTATTCTTCAACAGTGTTTAATCCCCAAAACAATATTGAGATCCTATTTTTACAGCTCTGAATGCAAGTAACATTATGTTTAGGATAACAACACAACAATAACAAAACGCCCTTCATTCTTCTCATACAGATTTATACAAACTTGCTGTTTTTGTAGGTAAAAAAAAAATGACCAAATATCAAAATCTCATCTGGTTCAACTTCAATTATAAAGTGATACTATCAACAACACATACAGTTATGGATTTTCCCTGTACTTGTATTTTTGCTTGTAACCTAATTGCATCATTATTTAACTGCTGGCTACGAGCTTTATTTAGGCCATGTATCCCATGAAAATAATGATTTTAATGATCTTGATAAAGAGATAAATGTTTCTTGTATTTCTATATTTATTATTTAGTTTAATTTTTTAATAATTTAAAAACTTCTTTCATGTGGCAACTACCTTAGGTGAAACTCATGTTATCTGAATAAATGATACATTTTATTTTTACAAATGGACATTAAGCAGTCCATAACTTCTGTCTGTGTTTATTAGTGGTTGTTAATACACAATTATGTTAAAGAGTTTCTGCATTATAAGTAGAAACATATTCAGCACATTTGCATCTAAAAATATTAATACAAGGTCCCCAGTAGAAAATAAATCATCATGTAAACTTGGTTCTCTGTTTGACCACATATAAACCTATTTATCAACTCAGGAAACATTCATTGAAATTCTGGTCACTATAGTTGTAGAAATAAAACAAAATAAGTCATGATTCCCATCCTCAGGGAGTTAAAAAGAAATTTCACAATGTAGATTTACTTTAGTGCATTGTCCAATTACAGAAAATTTCGAACTAAAACTGTTTAAATGCCTTCTGGGAAGTGAGTTTTGTTTTTGTTTTTTGTTTTGTTATTGACTTTTTTAGTATATTTTTAATGATTTTAGAGAGGAAGGGAAAGGGAGAGAGAGAGAAACATCAATGATGAGAGAGAATCATTGATCAGCTGCCTCCTAAATGCCCCACAGTGGGTACTGGGCCCAAAACCAGGGCATGTGCCATTGACAGGAATCAAACCCAGGACCCTTCAGTCCATAGGCTGACATTCTATCCACTGACCCAAACTGGTTAGGGCAGGCATGAACCTTTCTCACTGAAATTCTTCATTGTTTTACTCATTTTGTTATCTTAAAGAAATTCTAAATGAGTATCTGTAATTTGTTAAAATACTGTCTTAGATGCTAGACAGAAAACAAAGAAAAAAACACAGAGGAGTGATATTTCCTCAGTTGGTGCTCACTTTTCATGAAAGGTGGCATCATGCTATGAAAAGAACTGCAATTAGATTTGTTTGAATACTAGTTACTCCTTATATAATACACATCACCAGAAAGTTTCCCTCTTGTGCCTTAATGTACTTTGTAGTAAGATAGAAATCATAATTTGTAGGGCTGATAGTTTTCAAAGATGAGTTTGGATGTCTTGTTTCCACCAATTTAACAACAGGAGCTTATTTTTATGGACAGAAGACACTTTGTTGGGAAGCTACCTATTTGAAACAAAAAATGTGCCCAGGGCTATAATGTGTTTTCTTTCATTTTATCTCTAACTTCTTTTCCTATTCACTCTTTCTCAAACACACCCATTTGAATGTACATAATTTAAAATATTGTTTAAATAATAGAATAAAGGTGACCAAATCTTTCCTTTTTTAATTTTCTTATCTTTTTAAAATCTTCCCATTTTGTATATATGGACACAGCCTCCAAATATTGTAAACTAGAGGCCCAGCACATAAAATAATGTGCAAGTAGGATCCCGAGGCCTAGCCTGCAATCAGGGCCATCTTCTGCCCTCCCACCAGTATCCAGTCACTCTGCCACCACCCACAATGGTTCACCGTGGTTATCCCTTCACTATGCTGTGATTGGAGCTCTAGACTAGGGGTGGGGAGGGACTGAGAGGTGGTCAATGCACCTCATAGTGACTGGTTAAGTGATTGTTCAGATCTTTATGCTATGGTCGCTGGGCTTTTATTATATAGGATTAGACAACCTATACTTGAGAATGTCCCATTTATTTAGTATTCTTTACATACAGCTAATATCTACATTTCTAACCCTGTTCTTTCTTGTTTGGCAAAATAAAAATAGCAATTGACAATTCTGAATTATAAATTAAATTTTTATGGAATCATGAGGTATTAAGAAAAATTAGATGTCACTTTCACCATTGTGTCTGCAACACATGCTTTTCATCCCACCATATTTCAGGCATCAAATTCACTTTTATTTTTTTAAATAAAGGTCCTTTCTTTTTTGAAATATATTTTTTATTGATTTCCAAAAGGAAGGGAGAGGGAGAGATAGAAACATCGATGATTAGAGAGAATAATTGAATGGTTGCCTCCTGCATGCCCCCTACTTGGAATTGAGTCCACACTCTGGCATGTGCCTTTGACTGGAATCATACAGGGACCCTGCAGTCCACAGACTGATGCTCTATCCACTGAGACAAACTGGCTAGGACCAAATTCACTTTTAAAAACACAGATGTTAAAAGCATGACATAGTATGGATAAACTACAGAGCTATTCAACCAGTGCTTGGCACAAAGTATCGTTAAGAGCTGCCAATAACTAAAAAAAAACAATATTGATTAAGCATTTATCAAGAGCTAGGTAATGTGTTCTTGGCTTTATATGCACTATCTAATTAATTAGCTTACATGCATTATGTCAAAAATACAACAATTACAGGAGATAAGTCCTATTTAAAATCCCTTTATAGAGATTAGAAAACTGAAGCTAACAAAGATTAAAACCCATAGAAATGGGAAGTTGGCTAAGTAGAACAAAACAATTCAATGCAGAATGTTTCTTAACTAATGATCGATCTTTCTGTTTAGGTCAGTGCTTCTAGGCATTTTGAAAAGGTGATATCAATCTTCTGGCTTCCAGTCTTGAAAAATGACAATAAATCCTGAAGTTGTAAAGAAGTATGGTCGTAATAGAAGTGTAATGTGTTCAAGAGTGCTCATGAAAGACTCAAAATGTTTTCTGCAGCCCCTATACTGTCTAAAATTGGACGTTAGGGAATGTATCCATAGATCCAAACTTCACTTTGGGATCTACAGCCCACTGAAAGCATTTGTGCTTCCACACCACAGCAATTAGTGTTTCTTCATTGTTCCTGGAGATTTTGTAAAATAGTCTTATATGCATGCACCTTTTATAATAAAGATGTCCAGGGAAATCTCTTAATTTAACCCAAAATCTTAGGAGGGTTGTACTAGTAGCTAGTGAAGCTCCAACATAAACTGTCACACTGTAGGCTCCTCTGAAGTAGGCTTGCCATAAAACCATCAGAATTATCTGAGCAAGGTACATAGTACACTCATAAAAAGAGATACCTTGCTTTATAGTGCTTTTTAAAAAAATAATTTTAAAACTTTTACTTCAAATGAATTATTAAATATGGTCTGCCAATAATTTATTATTATTTTTTATTAATTTTTATTAATTTTATACATATCTCCCCATTGTCCCCCTCCCTCCCAGGCATACCCCAACACCCCAGTGTCTGTGATCATTGGTTATGC
Source organism: Lasiurus cinereus (assembly GCA_011751065.1). NCBI lineage: Eukaryota > Metazoa > Chordata > Mammalia > Chiroptera > Vespertilionidae > Lasiurus > Lasiurus cinereus. The sequence continues at coordinate 70,753 of JAAGEH010002252.1, read as the reverse complement.
TTATATGCATGCATACAAGTCCTTTGATTGATCACTTATCTACCTCACCTAACTTTAATCTTTCTACTGTAATTTCACAGTCTGTTTGATGCTTTATGATTTTTGTCCCCCTGAGAATTATCAGTCCACTCCCTTTCTGTGCTCCTGATTCTATTATATTCACCAGTTTATTCTGTTGATCAAATTTTTAATTCACTTAATTTTTAGATTCACTTGTTGATAGATATGTATTTGTTGTTCATAATTTTTTGTCTTTTACCTTTTTCTTCTTCCTCTTCTATAAGAGTACCTTTCAGCATTTCATATAATACTGATTTGGAGTTGATGAACTCTTTTAGATTTTTCTTCTCTGTGAAGCTCTTTATCTGCCCTTCAATTCTGAATGATAGCTTTGCTGGATAGGTTATTCTTGGTTGTAGGTTCTTGCTATTCATCACGTTGAATATTTCTTGCCACTCCCATCTGGCCTGCATCGTTTCTGTTGAGAAATCAGCTGACAGTCGTATGGGTGCTCCTTTGTAGGTAATGAACTGTTTTTCTCTTGCTGCTTTTAATATTCTCTCTTTGCCTTTTGCTCTTGGTATTTTAATGATGATGTCTCTTGGTGTGGTACTCTTTGGATTCCTTTTATATGGGGTTCTGTGTGCGTCCTGGACTTGTAAGTCTATTTCTTTTACCAGATGTGGAAAGTTTTCAGTCATTATTTCTTTAAATAGGTTTTCAGTATCTTGCTCTCTCTCTTCTTTTGGCATCCCCACAATTTTGATGTTGGTACACTTGAAGCTGTCCCAGAGACTCCTTACATTATCTTCACATTTTTGGATTATTTTCTATTCTTGCTTTTCCAGTTGAGTGTTTTCTGCTTCTTTATATTTCAAATTCTTGACTTGATTCTTGCCATTCTCTAGTCTGCTATTAGGACTCTGTATAATATTTTTTATTTCAGTCAGTGTCTCTAGTTGGTCCTTTTTCATCTCCTCTTGGGTCTCACTAAATTTATCCAACTTTTCTAGCATAGTCTTGAAAAACCTTATAAGCATGGTTTTGAACTCTATATCCAGTCGTTTTTTTCCCCTCCATTTCCTTTGTTTGTAATCCCTTCCCTTTTCTCGGCATTTTCACTATGCCAGGGAAACTTCTGTGTTGAATTCAGCTTTATGATACCAGACGTGCAAAGCCGCAGAAGCCTCTGTTGAGCTTGGGAGGGGTGGAGTCTCAGGGCTTAAGTGACCGCCTTGCCTTCCAGTTGGCCCCGCCCTCCACGGCCCCTGAGTCTGACGTGACTGAGTAATTGCTGGAACGGTCCTTGTGCACTGGCCCACAGTGCCTCCAACCGCTGCCTTTCCAGCTTCCCTGCACACCAGGACCACACCAGTCTAGGTCTCCAGTGTTTCGCCTGAAACAGGGGCCCAGTGGACTCAGAAGTGGCACAGTTGGGAGGGTCTATCTCCCGCCCACTCGCGAAAGCCAGCGGCACAATCAGCAATCTGTCCTGTGCGCAGTGCCCTGCGCGCCACCAGGCCTTTGATCTTTTGCGACTCCCCTAAGTTTCCGTGCACTTCTCCCTTTTCACAGTCCAAACTCCCCCTGTATGAGTTTCAGCTGGATCTGGGGTTTAGTGTCATAGGATAAGGGGTTCAATGCCTTTGAGAGTCTCCGTTTCCCTCCCGCCAGAGAAAGCCAGCCAGGTACACAGGCACTCGCTCTCTCTGCTCGCGCATCTCCGTACCTCAGCTTTTTACAGCTCCTCTGGGTCTCCGTGAGCCCCTCTCTTTCCCTGTAGTTGTAGATCTTCCACTCAGCCAGCTTTCCTGTGGTTCTGGATGATGTCCGTTCTGTCTTTTAGTTGTAGTTTTTAAATTGTTGTGCGAGGCAGCAGTGTAGGTGTTTACCTATGCCGCCATCTTGGATCAGTTTTCCTGGTCTGCCAATAATTTAAGCAAGTTAATGGAATTATATCACGTTTTCTTCTGCAAAAATTATCATATTTAATATTCATTCAACCCAAATGTCTTGCAATGACAGTAATGTTGATTAGGCAAGCATGGTAAGCAACCAGCATAGAACCATGAAAGAGGAGGGATGAAGAGGGCTATGAGGTCCTGCTTTCCTGGATAACCACCATCCCTGGCTATGGGTCTATATCCAAGCATCTGTAGTATGTTTAGGGCTGCTGTCAGTCCTCAGGGCTACAAGTCAGGCAGAGAAGCTGAACACAAAATGGAAAGTACAAGCTGGGACTGATCAGGCACTCCTACGCAGCAGCATACTTAACCAGTTTCTAGGAACATATTCCTGCTTAATCTTTGCCTTCAAAATGTCATAAAAGTTTCTCTTTGACCAACTGCAAACCAGAGTTGTAAAAGAATAACGTTCTGGGAAATGAACTGCCTTGCCAAATGTCATCAATCTGGCACAATCCAGCATAGCTGGTTCAGGGCTCAAAGAAAGCATTTATGATGCTTTTCTTCATTTCCTCCCCTAGCTGTGCTTTTGTTGACTCCTTTTGGATATTTTAGCAACTTTAAGCTCATCTCTTACACTTCTGTGAAAAAAGAGAGAGTTGATTTCCCGCAAAAAAAAAAAAAAAAGAAAAAAAAAAAAAAAACTGTGATTGGTTTGCAAGTCTATGTCTGAATGAGTCACTGTGTCTAGAAGGATAATATATTCTGTTTGGCTTAGGGCAATCAGACCTGCTGCTCAAGTTGTTGATGAAGTCCATCTTATTCAAGCTTAAGGACTACTACCCACTTTCCTCAAAAATATGACAGTGTCTTATAATAATTTTTGCTCTTAAAGATGTGCTAGGTCTAATTTTAGGGGATGTCTTATTTTTCCATGAAGAAGAATATGGTACACATTTATTGTTGAATCAAAAAAAAAAGGAAATTTATTACCTGTATACAATAAGGTAGTAGTTGTCATCACAAACCAGCTCACTGATTAGCTGCAGCGCAGCCAGAACTGTTCAGGCAGGTCTCTTTAAATCAGGAGTTAGACGCTTTACGGTAAGCTTCTGGAGCCTTATATTCTGGGGAGGCCTTATGTTCAGGGGAGGCCTTATTATCAGGCAGGTTTTATTTTCTGGGGGATGCCTAATATTACAGCGAGAGGCAAAACTGAATGTAGGTCTTATTTTCGGAAGATGTCTTACTTTCGGGAAAACAGGGTAGTATGCTTGTTCAGACAGTTCTATTTGCCCATGTGAATTATGTCTTGTCCCAATTTGCTGAGAGCATTGGAAAAGTGATACTGGGATTATTACACTAACTGAAGAAAAGTTTTTAGTGCCAATGAGACATATTAGGCTTCATATTCAAAGGATTAATTTAGAACCATGCAAGATCAATGCAAAACAAACAAAACATATATGTATACATCTTGATGAAAGTTGTGGCTCCAAGAATAGAAATAAAACATTTAAATTTTCTACAGAGGGGAAACAAATGCTTACATAGCCATAATAATTAAGTTGTAATCAGAAATGCAAACAACTATAATGAATGTTAGAACCCAATGGAAGACAATCTTTAAAGTTCTCAGAATTTTAAACACACAACTGAACTAAAATTAAAGATGTATATGCAAGGACTAAGAAAAGCACCACCAATTATTCTGCTCAGAAATAATTATATCAGGATGCTCTCCTGCACAATGAAAATATAATAATAACTTAGACCAAAAATATCAGAATTTGTATTATATAACATTCAGATAACAGCTAGATTATTAGGGTTGAGCTACTTGATCCAAAGTAGATGTGCTACTTTCAATGGTATTTTATAAAATGAAAAAATGGAATAGAAAAACATCATATGTGCAGAGACCGGTTTGGCTCAGTGGATAGAGTGTCGGCCTGTGGACTGAAAGGTCCCTGGTTCGATTCCGGTCGGTGGCATGTACCTTCCTTGCGAGCACATCTCCAGTAGGGGGCGTGCAGGAGGCGGCTGATCAATGTCTCTCTCTCATCGATGTTTCTGACTTTCTATCCCTCTCCCTTCCTCTCTGTAAAAAATCAACAAAATATATTTTTAAAAAAAGAAAAACATGATATGTCAAGTAAGCATTGACTATATTTCAATTACAACTTCTACAGATTCATCCATTTTCCCTGAAAAAACAGTGGGTAATATGAAATCCCTTAATCTAACTGTGCCATGCAGTGGTTACCCATTTGACTGGTTAAAAGATTATGCTAATTGAGGAGCTGTAGAGTGGATATATACACAAGAGAGCTCTATAGTTTATTATTAGTACTATATTCTTCCTTAATTCATTAGTAATTCATTTGCATTTTATTAGATAGTGAATATTCTTTTCAATATTCTATTGCTGAGTATTGCTAAGATTTAGAGTGGAATTAACTTGGATGGTCTTATTCCCATAAAAGATTGGCCTCCCCCATTTCTCTTTACTATTATCTAATAGAATTCGTTTTGAATCAAGTAAAAAATTATGCAATATGTACATAAAATGAGTCATAAAAATACAAAGCCAGGCATAAAAATTGTTAAGAGAATGCTACCAAACATGTTACAGAGATGGACACTTGCAAATTAGAATTACAACTCTCCTTTTATTCTCAATATTAACAGTCCTGATTTGTGAGTCTTAACAAGCATTGACTTTAAAAGTGCTATGAGGACTTGGATAGAATAGATATTATTCCTTTCACTCCCACCCTGCCCTCTGTGAATACTCAAGATACTTTCATGCATCTAAAATAGGTAGCTCTGACTTATTCCTGTATTAGAAAGTTTCCCATTTCCCATATTTTTTGCTTTCCTTTGGTCATTATAACTTTCCAGTTTTCTCAAATGAGGATGTTTTTTGCCATAATATATCTTCAATAAAAGCAGGAAAAGTCTTCTAGATATATTTAATGATAAGTATTTTATGTTTGTAATTAGTGTTCCCTATGGTTTATTCAATAAAATGCCAAGCAAGTACCTACTTAAAAAAGAAAAAGAAAAGGAAAGAAGAGAAAACATTAACAGACAAAAGACCATTTATTTGTACAAGTTCTTCTATAATTTTTTTTCACATGGAGGCAAAAATAATAATAACAATTAAAAAGCTGGAATCTTTGTAATTATTAAAGTTGACTATGTATATTGGGGGATAATATTAGGTGATGTGCTTTGTTATAAAAGTTACTGCAGCTTCAACTCTTTCTAATGAAATATTCTTTTAAATGTGATATTTTTTATAACTGGTTCACTCAATATGGAGTAAAGCATATTTCATCTGCTCTTTACTGTATTGTGAGAGCATGTAAGTGGAATGTTTCAGTTCTGGATACAGAAAGGCATGAGGTGCCATGGCCCCCTCACTGTTTTTCTGAGATTATTAAAACCACAATAATCATTGGGTTAGAGCACTAGTCACTTAGCATAATAATAATCAATAGTTTTTTTCTTTTATACTGATTACACTAGCCATAAATTAATTTTAATAAACCATAGTTCTTATGTAACAAACTGGCAACATTGGGGTTATGTAATGCCATATTAAAGGATTTGGTGAGCTCCTCAACCAAAGGAAATGTCAGACTTAAAAAAGAGGAGAAAAGCATGTCCTTTATCCATGCAGGAAAGATGAGGCTGATCGGGTGGTATGCATCCTTTGCAAGTCCACATGACTATGAGACTGCACATGTTGTTAGTGTGATGGAGGATCTTGGAAATAAGTGATTACATGATTGGCCTCTTAAAAATAAATACATACATACATAAACATATCTTATATAATAACAGGCTAATATGCAAATAGGTCGAATGGCAGAATAACTGAACAACCAGTTGCTATGATGTGCACTAACCAGGTGTGCACAGAAAGTGGCGGTCATCAGTCATGGCAGAGTGGTGGAGTAGGTGAGCTGGAGTGCCAGAAAAAGGCGAGGCACCGATTGCTGTCATCAGAGTGAGCCTCTAGTGGTTACTAAAAATTCTTTGCTCCACATGCTGCAGTCCCACTGGGTGCTTGCACCTGCTGCCAGCTTCAGCTCTGCTTGTACTCACTGCCTGTGCCTGGTGCTGGCCCCAATTACATGGCATCATCAGCAGGTGTGAGTGGTGGCTTGCCAGGGTTCTTGTTCCAACATTAAGAAGGGTTCAGTAATCTGGAGAAAGGTTGTGTGTAACTGAAGTAAAAGTCCAGAGATGAAAGATAATTTTAAAAGGCATTGGGAGTCAGAGGAGCCTAGCTAAAGGAGCTAAGTTCTCTTTGTCTCAGTACCCCTTGCTTTTTATTAACACAAATTGTCCTAAAGCAAGGTGGAGATATACACTTCAAAGGGTAAGGTTTCTGTACAGAAACCATTGTCAGATTGGGGAATTGCCTTTGGTTGTCAGGTGTTTGGCCAACAGGAGGCAATAGCATGTAAATTGAGATGCCCTGAGCTGTCTGGCAGTGAACAACCATTTAATGCATCCTTTTTCAGGTTTGGGGAAATGCCTTTAGCCATTCCCAACAGGTGATAACATATTTGACTCAGTCCTTGTTGAGTCCCCAAGTTCCATCAACCTTTTGATGAAACTCTTGTAATTATGACATGCTGGAATTGGCTTCCTGCAGTGGCCTCCACCTTTGATCACCCCTGAGGGCTTTTCCACCTCCACCCTGCTCCAGAAGGGTGGTCAGGGAAGCAGCTGCTGCTTGCATCTGCTAATGTTATGGTCTTGTTTGCACCCACTGCTGGTGTTAGCCCCAATCACTCCATGTCATCAGCGGGCGTGAGTGAGGCTGGCACCATCAGTGTGTGAGTGGTGGTGGGAGCAGGGCTGCTTGTTGGCAGACAGGGGACTGGGGGCTGTGGCGGGAGGAGCCAGGTAGGGGTTCAAAGGATGAGCCAAGATTCACCGCTGTGCCCACCTCAACCTCACAGCTCACAGTTCTTTACAAGGTGCACATATTGGTGCATTGGGCCCTTAGTATATATATAAATAAATGAAAACTGAAACATCCATCTTCCTCTGGTGGACATCTAGAAATATACTTTTTTTAAATCTCATAACCACAAAACAGCTAGTGAATGTTTTTCAAATTCAGAAAAGTCCCCTCCCCCCAAATAAGATATTCATAGAGTGTTATTATCTATTGCTATGAAATTATTAAACCCAAAATAGTGGCTTATTACTTCTCAGAAGTCTGTGTGTTGAATGGCTGCTAGCTGGGTGAATCGTCTTATGATCTCACCAGAGGTAGCTCTTCATCTGTAGACATCTGGAGGCTTGGCAGGGCCTGCAAGATCTCAGATAGCACTATTCAATAATAGAACATTGCTGCTGGCGATTGGTTGGCCTTTTATTCTTTCCTCGTGGCCTCTCATCATTTAGACATCTATCTGGTCTACGCACTGTGAGGGACGCATGCTAGTTGGGAAAAGGAGGGAGCTGGAGAATCTCTTGAGGCATAGAATTAAGTTGACATACAATACCACCTGCCATATCCTATTAGTCCAACAAGTTGCAAGTTGAGCCATATTCAAAGGGTGGATAAGTAGACTCTATCTTTTTATGTAAGAAATTCCACAATATTGTGGCAATGTGTTTTAATCCAATCCACAGTCACTCTATCTCTTTTACTGTCATTTGCATATTAACACATAAAGAATGCAGAATTTAGTCTAATGCAGGGATTAGCCAACTTTTTATAAAAAAATGTTTAGATAGAAAATATTTCATATTTGAAAGAGTCTAAAGTTCTTTGTGACTTCAACTCTTCTATTGTTGTATGAAAGCATTCATTGTATTCCCTTCCCTGAAGTCTTACCAACCCATTTAGTAACTCAGAATACGACCTTTTTGAACATAGTTACAGGTGCAATTAGTAAAATGAGATATCCTGGAATAGGGTGGTTTCCTAATTCAATAAGACTGGTGTTCTTACCAGAAGACAGCTGTGTACAGAGAGACATGAGGGAACAACAAGTAATAATAAAGACAGTATTTGAAGTTGTACAGTTGAAAACCAAGAAATGCCTGAGATTTCTAGGAAACCACCCAAAGGTAGAAAAAGTCAAGAAAAGATTCCTCTAGAGTTGTCAGAGGGAGCATGGCTTTGCTTAGAACTGGATTCAAACTTCTAGCCTCCAAAATTGTGAGAAAATAAATTTCTGTGTGCCAAGCAACCCGTTTACGGACTTTGTTTTGGCAGTGCTAGGAAATGAATATACCTGGTTTTGTGTATAATGCTGCTGGACTGAAGTTTTTTTTTTTTTTTTTTTTTTGCTTGCTTCTTTTCTATTTTATTTCCTGGTTGCTTATAAATCCTAGGCAAGACTCACCCTTTAAAAACAGAGTGAGTCAAAAGCTTTTAATTTCTTTCCATGACATAAAAATTGACAATTTAGTACCGGCTTTAATAGCTGATGGTATCCAATATGCTCAAATGCTTTCGATTAAGAGTTCATAAGTGGTGCTTAATAGGACATTCTGTCCTTCCCACCTAGCATTTGCATTTCAATAGAAAATTTTAATTTACTTATTTACTAATTTTTCTCAAATATTTCATGTTCAGTAGCAGTATTGTTATTTTTTTCTAATCCATAACAAGATTTTTTTTTATCATACCTAGTCACAAAAATTAAGGTTGGGAGGGCTGAAACCGTTATGAGCAAATGGAGCTTTACTTCTTATCTTTCTTCCTGTTGTGTTTCTTCATCTCATTGAGGACTAATTGAACAGAGTTAAAAAGAAAGAGTGAAAAGAAAAAAAAAGATTAATAATTAACTAGATGTCTTCTATATTCATTCTTTTCTCTAACGAGAAATGTTAATTTCAGTAATGTCTGCCCATATGCCAGGAGGCAGAATTGGAGGACGTTGTCCAAGAGTGGGCATGTTCCTGGCAGCAGTTGCACAGTGTGGTTGAAAACCTAGTCCATTGTTTTAACTGCTGGCAATATGTTCCATTGGAATGTGCTCCATTGCTAAGCATTTCTTTAAAATGCAGATGTGCTGTTTTTAATCAAAGTCCTAGAGAATGCCATACAGAGCCTTAAGTACAATGTGTTTTAGAATAAATAAATATATTATACTTAATTATATTAAAAGTTCAGCCAGGTAAGCTAATACTAATGATATCACTTTTTTTTTAATCTACAAAAAAGATTCTGAAATACAAATGTATTTAATTATATAGTAGTCTTTATTTACTCTTTGCAAGAAGGTAAAAGATGCAGGTAATTTAAAAGCAACCTGGCCTCAGCCAAATTGGCTCAGTGGATAAAGCATCAGTCTGCAGAATGAAAGGACCCAGGTTCAGTTCTGGTCAAGGGCACGTGCCTGGGTTGTGGGGCTTCATCCCCAGTATGGGGTGTGCAGAAGGCAGCCAATCAGTGACTCTGTCATCATTTGTGTTTCTATTTCTCTCTCTCTCTATATATATATATAAAATATATATATTTTTTAAAATAATTTTTATTGATATTTTTAAAATAATTTTATGTTTGCTTTTAGATGGAAGTCATACTTTTTTTCAGAGATCTTTACTTTCATTTAGTTATGAAATCAAACTGGTTATGGTTTCTTTTTCTCTCATTCACCTACCTTATTTATATCCCACTGCCTAGCCTTCCTTCCTCTCTAGTCTTTTTTTTCACATTTATTTACCACTCCTTATTAAGCAAGAGCTTGAGAAACCATGGAAAGCATTGTTGATGTGAGATGCATGCAGACATACCATACAAATATCTATTCATGTGTTTTAAGGCATAGTAACTGACTGAAACTCTGTTTTAAGCAGGATGATTGGCCAGAGGACAAGTGGAGAAGGACATAAATTAATTCCAATTTACCTGGTACAGTGAAAACAAAACAAGTCAAATGGTCTATAGATTGGATTTTATTAACATCATTCTATAAATGTCTACTAAAAGTGCCAAATAATGTTTTATATTTGTTTAGATTTATGAAAGCCATGAAAATTCCTCTCTATTATAATAGTTTGATTGCTTTTATTTCTCTTTTTTAAAGAAAATTAAAACAAATACACAATGTTTTGTACTAGCTGCTAGCTCATTGCCCTCAAGATTGCAGGCAGCCCTGGCTCTCCAGTGAGTAAGCCCACCATTCCTTCACGACTAACTATCCCAAAATGATCTGTGCTAGGTAAGTGGAATAGCAAACCAACTCTGTATTTCATAACTCTCCCCAAATTTTATTCTGCCCATTCCGCCATATTTCCTTGAATTTCCCCAAGGCAAAAGTTTACACTGTCCTAGCACCAGCAATATCTAAGTGAGAGACATCTGCTCCAAATCCAGGGGACTTTGAAAATCAATACTGAACATATGCATTTCTTGAAATCTAGGACATGGGACCACAAAGACCTGGGTCTTTCTATTTTGATTATTGTAGCATAGTATTGTTATTAAAGATTGAGGCTCTACATCAATTTTCAACTATTCTGTTATCTTCTTAAAATACCTCTACTTTCCTTTCCTTTCCAACAATATTGCACATGAGACCTTTTTTCTCTGTCTCACTCAAATTAAAAAAAATCATAGATGGTTATAAGCATTCAGTTTTATTTGGAACTAAAGAATGCAACCTATGGTATGGTAGATATAATTTGGCTTCTTTTGCTCCTATACTTTCAAGAATAATGTAAATATTTATGATCATTTGTTTATAAAGTATTGACAATGTATGTTATTGTCATTCACAAATTTTATATCATTATGTATTGTTTAATGCTAAATGAAATGGAAATATTATGTTTGCATTGTTAAATCATAGCAAAACATTTGTACACAGTCCTAAACTCTTTTTACTTGTATAACTTTACTTAATATGAACACAATATGCAATATTTATTTTTTAGATTTGTAAATAGCATTCTCTGGAACACAAAAAATTAAATTTAGTTGAAGCTGACTTTTTATTCTTCCCTAAAAATAACATCTGTCCTCGCATGTGTGCTATGTGATATTGACTTGGCATTAACTCCTGTAGAAATTGACTTTTTATTATTTCCTAAAAATAACATCTGTCCTCACATGTGTGCTATGTGATATTGACTTGGCTTTAGCTCCTGTAGACCTGGTGAACGAGTGGTATCCACAATGTCCTGTCCTCAATAGCCCTGCCCATCTCCTATACACTTGTGCCTATGGGTTCTTTAATGGAGCAAATTTATGTCTTGCTCTGCAGTCTTCTACTTTTCCAGGCATTATTGTAGGACAGAGCTCCAATATTGTCATTTGTGCCTCCAGCAATGTTTCAGGCTCTATTTGCTATAAGACCCACTTGATTTTATTTCTGGTGATGCAGGGTACCTGTAGAGCTATCCTCCAATACCATATCACAAATGAATCAATTAGTTTCTTATCAACCTTTTTCACTGTCCAACTTTTGCTTCAGTACATAGTAATTTTGATTACAAAAATGTGGATGATATTAGCATTGACCTCAAATGAAACATCTCTGTTTTTGGTGATCTTTCCTAAGTCTTCAATTGCTGCTATTACAAATCCAGCCTTCTCTTGATATCTTGGTTTCAATCCCCTTTTGAATTTATAAATGAACCAAGGTGTGAAAAATCTTTAACAATGTCAATGAGTTTAGTGCCTATGTTAAAGCTGTGTATTTATTCTGTAATCATCTTTTTTAATATATATATATATTCCGATGCAGTCCTGCTTTGGGACTTCCTTCACTTTCATCAGAAGTGATTTCAAAGCATTGTTATTTATGTTAATAAGATGAGGTCAACTGCAAATCTTAATTATTGATATTTTTTTCACAAATTTATATTCCTCTTTCCTCTAAGTTTAACCCAGTTTTTATATGATTCATTTCATTTCTGCAAGTAATATGGCTCTTTGATGCTATAAATGCATGAAATAGATTAAAGAAAACTAATTGAATTTTTAAAAATCACTTGCAAGACTCAGTTCAGGTATTTTTTATATCATATTAATAGGCAATGTTTGAGCTAGAAATGGAATCAGGATGAGACAATAATAAAAACCTTGGAGATATAAAGGATACATACTATTTTAAAGGAAGTAAGAAAAATACCTCCAAACATAGTTAATTAGAATGTATATAAATCTTAGCAAAGTAATACTAAAAGCTTTCAAAGTAAAAATATTCTCCCCTGGAACTGTAGAAATGGGAGCACAAATAAATGAATGCTTTACATGTATTATTATAATGTTATCCTTTGAAATTTGTACTGGCAATAATTATTTTATTTCTCAAAAACCTTGTAGTAACTTCCTTTCTACAAATATGAAAACTTGGTATCCTTAACAACTATTTTATAAAAAATAATCACCAAAGCTGATTTTTAAAAAATAACAAAACAATTCCAAATCAAAAATGAGTCCCCTGGAGCTATAAAATGAAAAGGAAACAAGATGGAACCATATATGGCTTTGTGTCTATGGGTCTCTGAAATTGGATGACCTTGAAACTCAGTTTCAGTAGATAAACAAGGTTGTAAAGATCATAAGGAAATTGTTACACTGAAAGCTCCTGATTTGTAATTTTAGCCATTGTTTCTTACAGATTCATTTTATACAATAGCCAATTCTTCCAGGCTACAATGCTTTGCACCCTCTGTGTTCTCTAGCATTTTCTCAACATACTTCAAGTAGCCATAAAAAAAATGCATGTGTGTATTCTTAGAGATGAACTAGAAGCCTGGTGCATGGGCTGGGACCCTCGGCCTGGTTGGCTAGCCAAAGGTAGGGACTATGGGAGGTTGGCCAGACACAGGAGGTTGGCTGTGGGAGTGCACTGACCACTGGGGCAGCTCCTGCATTGAGCATCTGGCCCCTGGTGGTCAGTGCATATCACAGCAATCGGTCAATTGGTCATTTGGTCACTTAAGCTTTTATATATATAGATATATAATGTAATATGTAATGATGGTGCATTACATAACATATAATATTTTACATATACATATATACAATAACACATAATATATTAAATATACATATATATGGGTATATGTGCAATATAATTATTTATATTTCATACGTTCTATGTTCTATATTGTGTATGTTTATTATGATTCATATGTTATATATTCTTCCTAGACATTTTTTAGGTAAATAAGGTTTTAATAAGAACTCTCATGCCCTGCCATGCTGGTACAGTTGATTGGAGATTGGTCCAGTGCATCTAAAGATTGCAGTTTCAGTTTCTGGTCAGGGCACATACTTACTTTGTAGGTTAGGTCTCTGGTTGGGGGCATAATGAAGGCAACCAATTGATGTTTCTCATATCAATGTCTCTCATTCTATTTCTCTCTCTCTTTCTCTCCCTTCCTTTTCTTAATGAGAAACATATACTTGGGTAAGGATTAAAAAATTGATAAAAGAACTGCCATATGATATAAATAAGGTATGTATACAAATCCAGTGAGTTGGTATCTCACCCAATTATTATAGTGGTTATCAACTTATGATTATCATCTCTCTCATTCTTTGTCCTTTACCTTTCATACAAGATTTATGATTGCTTATAATATTACATACAAAACTGATGGGTAAGCTAAATAAGAAGGGATCTGAGTAAGGGATGGAGAATAAGAAAGCCAATGAAAAACTGAATGTGCAGAAATGTTTTCATGATGCTCAATACATTTTCTGGAGCTTGACCACAAGTTTGTGCTTTGGTTTACATGTTGCAAAGGTCAACAGGGAAATCCAACCAATGTTCATAAAATAGAAACAAGCTTATTCTGTGGAAGCATAACTTGTTCCATTTTTTTTAAATAGAGAAAACATAATATGCTCAGAACATATTATAGTCAAAAATCTAATGTGATAGATAATCAAATATTTTGTGCTTTTCTATAGAGGAAATGGTGTAAGGGTGATTCTCAGGTTCATGAATATTCTTAACAGAGAGATTTCAGTGCCTATGGCTATGATACAGAAACAGGGATACTTTCTCTGGGCATTCTGTAGGGCATTGGTTATACACTGTGATGGGTAATAAAACACAGGAAAATATTATTTTTATAGAGAAAATTAAATAATCTAAATTTAGATAAATGTTAACTTTTATTAAAATATAGGATAAGAATTATCAGCAATATCCTCAGGTTAACATATTCCATATGGTCATATATGAATATATTCTGAGGGAATTGTATATGGTCCCTACTTTGACAGCTGACATAGTACTTTTAAACATTAGCCACTTTCATCAAACAATGAAATGGCACATCTTTACTGGTATGATGGCTGTTTAGATAAACTTATAGATTATAATATATAATTATAACTTAAATGTCTAGATTAAATCTCACTGCCTTTTAGATTGCACCCATCTTGAACATTATAAATTATTATGGAAGGTATCTTACTAATCTGGGAAAAAATATTAAATATTTACATTTAGATTGTAAAACCCCTATTATAATAAAATATCTATTACTAGAGGCTGGTGCATGAAACTTTATGCACTGGAGGGAAAGTCCCTCAGCCTGGCCTGCCCCTCTCACAGTCTGGGAGCCTTTAGGGACAGGATGTGACCCAGAGATAAGGGGAAGGATATGCCTCATTATACCTCTGCTGCTGCCACTGATGGTAACACAAGCCTCAATTGGTCCTGGTTACCTTAGCCTCAGCTGGCCCTGGGCAATTGGGAAGCTACCATCTAAAGCTTGTTTGGGCCTTGGGAAGGCCCTGGGAAGCTGGGGGAGCTGAGGGGACTGGGGGACTCTGGAGGCAGGAGCCCCAGTGGGGCTGAGGGGACTGGGCACTGTCATCTTCTGGTTGTGGGTGCTTTCATCTTTGAGGGTGTAACAGTCAATTAGCATATTCCCTCTTTATTAGCTGTGGGCACCACCATCTTTGAGGCTGGGTCAGTCAATTAACATATTCCCTCCTTATTGGCTGTCAGCGCCGCCATCTTTGCGACTATGTAAGGGTCAATTAGCATATTCCCACTTTATTAGATAGGATTATTTATCAGACTTAGTGAGTAAATCATATGCCAGCTTGCTGGAAGATTACTGTAAGGTGTCAATGAATACCTACTTCATTAATCCCTCACCCAAAATGTTCTACAAATAACTTGGATGCTTGATGAAAATTCAGCTCTCTGTGTTTTCATGCTTTGATCTCACTCACTCTTCCACATTTACTTCCACTTCCATTAGTTTTCCTAAAGTGAGGTTCCACCTTGGATGATGGCCTTTGTTATATGCAGTGTGTCAAACCACCGGCTTCTGTGCATGTGAACATTGCCATGATATAAACCAAAAGCATTGCCTATAAATGAAAATAGTAATTAGAAGGTTTCCAAAATAGTGGAAAGTTTACAACATATGAAGATAGACTTAGTATGAAAGAGTATTTTTTACTTGAATCTTTTTACAGACTGAAGGAAACAGCAGACAATCTTTTCAAGTAAATTAATTTACAACTTTCTATAATATACTGATATGATAGACTACCATTGATTTGATAGTTTTATAGTAAGCTTAAATAATTGAAAACTGTCTTTTTTATAATCTTATTGATATAGTACATAATAGGGAGTTATAAAATCTTTGTTGAATGAGTAAATTAATTACTTAGTATTATATAGTAATGCCTTCTTCTGTCTATATTTCTTGAATTTGTTAATTCTGAGTGTTTAATACAATAGTACAGATATTTATATAATATAATGATAATGGTTACTTGAACTTGCAGATAACCAAAATTATTTTTTTCCTTCTTGTAAACTGTTGGCATATTTTCACTCTAGATCTCAATGTACTTTTCAAACAAATAATAATAATAGTAGTCATTAGATATTTAATGTTATAAAATTTTGCTGATTCAAAATTTTATATCATTATCCAAAATATAAACTATCTTTTACAGCTCTTTTATATCTGAAACACCAACTATCAAGGTCATTATCCCAGTTGAAAATAAGTGCTGAACAATATACCATTAAGAAAAGTTTGCACACTGTGCAATAAATGTTTTTCCAGTTGGCCACCTTTCCATTATTTAGTACTACTTGCATATAGGCATTAGGTAATTACAAATATACTTACAGGCATGCTCATTTCATCCATAGTTATTCTTACTCATGAGCATTTCAAGAGATGATTTAACTATATATGTAGATTTCAGATTCAGAAGTTTAAAGACTAGTTACCAAAGTGAAGTAGAAGAATGCAGCCTGATTAGATTGTTAAAATTTTAGACAAATAACTAGAAAAATGACTGACGATGATGGTTTGAAGAGCATCATCTGTATAATTACATCAAATCAGTAACTGTGTATAGAATAGTGTTTATTTAAAGTATTAATCACCTTCAATCTAAAATCTCCATAATGCAATAAATATTTTCTTCTTATATCTGCAGAGTACCTCCTATACATATTTCATTAAACATTCATTATTTTCATCAATCCCTATCTATATTATTGAATAAAATATTTTAAATAAAAATAACCTGTCTTTGATCAATACACAAAACTATACTTTCTTTACATGTTTAAAAAGTGTGGTCTGAATAATTCTTGTGATCTTGCCATATTAAAAATGTATTTCTCCATTTGTGAGCTCCACCAACTGAAATGTGTATATATTTGATCTCTCTCTCTAATTCTCTAATTTTTCCCTCTTCCTTTTCTTTTGTGTAGTGTAGTCAAAATTGCTCATCTTTTTTTTTTTTTTTTTTAGTTTTTCAACTCATTGACCTCATATTCTTCTGCAACCTTATGCTCAGAATCATGGGAATTTTTTTTTCTTATGCCTCTGTTTCTATAGTCAAGAGCAAATGGCTGATGTTTTTCCAGAGGATCTCTGGAAGCAGCATTCTATGATGAAATGTAGCAAGTTTAATTAATCTCTATTATATTAACAAATATATTTTCTAGGGTAATTACTTACATCTTTCAGTTGGTTACAAAAGCAACAAACCAGTCTGCAAGCACATAAGCTTATGCTAGAGAGGAAGATATGGATTGAATCACTTTGCCTATTTGAATGATCTGTTTTCAAAGTTGATATTTTAGACATCCATAAAATTACTGCCCTCCCCATTTTAGATCTTAATACATTTTTGGTTTTAGCTTTTAAAAGTGTATTGTTCATAAAATCCCATGTATTGGACAAATTGTTATATTATAATGTTATGAGTAAATAAAGCTTTAAATGTTTTAGCTTTGGCATCCTTGAAACAATTTAAATAGAAGAGGATAAATCCAATAAGTTGTTATCTTTTTCAAGTTCAGGAGCTCTTAGGGCTGACATTTATTTACACATCAATTCATTGGTAATGTTTTCTTTGCTACATGTATATAAAACATTAGAAAAATACCAGAAACAGTGAGGATTCATGTAACTAACCAACATAGTAAAAGTAACAGAAAAATACATATCTTAGGTTGTAGTGAAGAAGAGGAAAAATGGTAATGAAGATAGATTAATGGGATGAATGAAAATTATCTTACTGAAAAAACTGAATTTTCATTTCTAGCAAGTGAGGAGAATATGCCTACTGAGAACATAAATAAGAAAAATCACACACAAAAATTGCATGTGAGGAATATTTTTTCTTACTAGAGAATGAACTAGATCTTAGTGATGTGAATAATAACAATTCTATTGCTGATGAAAACAAAACAAAAAGAAGAGTTGAAAATAGGTCGGTCCATCAAATGGTTTCTATGTGAAAATAGGAATCCATAAAATTTTAAGGAGAACAATAGGAAAATCTAAGAATAAAAGAAATAAGTTGAACCAGTAACAATTTTTTGAGAGAAAAAATTATATTTTTAATGCTTATGGCTATTCGCATCAGATATAAAACTGGTATGACTGGGGAATTAATGTAATTTGGTTCAAATATATAATAACAATATCAAATACAGACTACTATAATAAGTTAGAGGCCCAGTGCACAAAGATTTGTGCAAGAATGGGCCTTCCTTACTCTGGCTGCCAGCATCACCTTTGCTCCTGCCAGGGCCATCTTCCCATGCTGCCCAGAGGCCTGGAGTAACTAGGGTGGTGCAGAATGCCTGTGTTGTCACCATGGTGACAATGCAAGTATCCCATCCTGCCCCTAGCTGCTCAGTGACTGTGTATGCAAGTTAACTCACCATCTTTGTTGGGTTAATTTGCATATTCACTCCTAATTGGCTGGTGGATGTCATGAAGTACAGTCAATTTGCATCTTACTCTTTTATTATGTAGATTATGAGAGTTTCAAAAAAGCTTACTAAATGAACCAATTACCAATATTTCATCTTTTAATGCATCTAATAAACTTTTGCAATATTTATTGGATATATATTTTATTTACTTAAACAGAATTCTTAAATCTAAGATAGTATTCTGAGTTAAGGTACTTTTAAAAGTAAAATTTTGCTATTTAATAAATATATAGTTGCAAAAAATACAATTTATGCATAAATATGAATAAACATAAATGCCAAGTGTGTACAAAATTAGGAAAGAAAGGCTAATTTATCTTCTGTCCCTTGAGGAAGATAGGAGAAATGATGTCTACTCATACGCACTGAAATCACATGTTGTTGTTATTTGACTCTGTTTTTGAAAAACAGCTAATGAGAAAATAAACCAAGCATTTTCTTAAATTTTAAGAAGATGGGCATCAGAAAATTCAGCAGAAATATAGAAAAGATTTCAAGGCTGCTGTTATATTCAAAATGTTGAAGAGTATGGGAAGATCAAAACTAGTCTGACAAAGCTTAATTTTGAAAAGCTCTGAAATAGCTTCCAGTCCCAATTTGACTGTTAGACTATGTTTAGCATCAAGCAAAAGCTGAGAGACCATCTTCTAAGATTTTGAAGAGACATGCGTATTTGGTGTCTTACTCAGGAAGTATGGCCAAGTCATCTGGTCTGTTTCTTTACTCAAAATAATTTCCCAAAGGTAAAGCAGAAAGTTTCTTCTTGAAGCAGAGCTTTCAGTCAGACCTTCCAAAAGGAAGAGGCGGTGCTAGTAAAAGCAAACCAACAAAGAAATTTACCCACAACTCAGGAGAGAAAATCCACTATAGCTGTCAACGTCAATTAATTCAGACCTTTCTTTAAAAAAAATAAATGCACAAAGAAAGGTTTGCTCTTTGAAAAAAAAATCCACAGTGCAAATGAGAGTTACTATAATGACACACACACACACACACACAAAAAAAAAAAGACACAGGAAAGAACAAAAACAACAAAAAAGTTAGAACAAAATTTAAAATAAGATATTTAAATGCTTGCTGTCATAAAGATAATCCTTTTAAAAATGAAAACATTGATGAATCAAAAATAAAAAATAAATCCTGAAAATAAAAGAGTTTCCAGATTGTAAGTTAATAAGAAAAGAAATTGAACATATGAGAAGTGTAAGTTTTGAGGCATAGAATATAAGTTCAGAAGGTCTAACATTTTTTAAAAGAATATAAAACAAAGACCATGGAGATAATAGAGGGTTAGCAAAAATCAAAGATTTACCATAAGAAAAATTTCTGACAGCTATGCCTTAAGACTAGTATTCAAATTACATGGGCCCTCAAATTATAAGCAGGATTTATTTATGCATTTATTAAACAAAATTTATATTATGTCAACTATGTCAAGTTTTTATAGGATCTGAGGATATTTATTATCCATACACAAAATAGACCCTAACCTAAGGAAAGTCCTTCTGAAATTTCAGACAACAAGGAAAAAGATCTTGTTAAAAGGTCTGGTGGGGAAAAGCAGCCATCTATCTACCAAGATACAAGTATCCATAGTGGCATAAGAATCCTCATCAGCACAGTGGCTATCAGAAAAAAATAAAGCAGTGACTATTTTAGTTTTGAGGTCACAAGGAGATCTGGGAGTCCAGAGACAGAGATACCAGAAGTTGTAGCTGACAGTAAGAGCTCATGTTTCATATCTGGGAACACAACTGAAATAGGTAGAAGCCAAACCTTTGTCACACTGATTTGGTGAATTCTTCCAGGGTGTGTAGGAGCTTTGTCTGAGCCAAGTGCATGAATGTTCTCACTGTGCTTTCCTTCAAAAAGAGCTACCAGGCAAGACTTCAAAAACCTATGAAAATCTTACTTTAATCTAAAAGAAGCAAACAGAATATTTAGCAAATATGCAGTCCACCATGACTTGATCTGTTTATAAGTCCAGACTGTTAAGTTTTTAACACAACATTCAGCTTCCAAAGTGTCACCGACTCTCACTCCTCCATCTCCTCTACCCTTTGACTACTTTCTTCCCTTTGACTATTTCTCATAGTTTAACATTCATTTATAATCTCATCTACCTTAAGAAGGCTTCTCTGATCATGCTGGTTTAAATTAGATGTTCTTCTCCTGTTTCCAGAGCCCCTGATATAATATATATTTATATCTAAGGGCAGGAAACTGTTTTTCAGTCATCCGAGGGCACTATATGCCTTCTACATTTCTCCAATTATATTAATTAGCAAATTCACTGGATTTTGGTTCTAAATAAGGGCTTAGTAAGTAAATGCATAAGGAAAGGGATGGACTAGTATTTGGTAGTGATGGATAATTGAGAAAATGCACATAAATATTAAATTATTATTATTATTTTAAAATTCTCACTGGATAATATTTTCCCATTGATTTTTAGACAGAGTGGAAGGGGAGAGACAAAAACAAACATCAATGTGAGAGAGACACATTGATTGCTTGCCTCTTGCTCTTGCCCTGACAGAAGCAGGGGATCCAGTCTTCAATCAGGGTATGTGCATTTGAATGGAATTCGAACCTGAGACACTTCAGTCCTCCTCGAATTCTCTATCTACTGAGCCAAACCAATTAGGGCACATCAAATTATTGAGCTAGTTTTTATCCAGTTCATATTGCTTCATATACTACAATGCTTAAAAGGAGTTGTAAAATGGGGTAGAAAAAAATTTTAAAAAATTAAAAATAGTGATTGAGACCGCATGACATAACTTTAGCATAAAAGTATAAGACAAGTAACAGATACTCTTCTTTGGGTTCTGATACCAACATTCTGTTTGCTACAACCTGGAATTATTGAGGACACTTAATTGGTGCTCTGTTCTGTTTGATTTGGATTCTCCTTCTTTCATGTTTGATTGATCCTTTACTATGTGAAGTGCAGTTTTCTGTTCCATCAGGTCAGCAGTGGTAATTTCTAGGATCTTATTTTTATGCATACTACTCTCCCCCTTTAACAACCTAATTGCTTGAAGTTTGCTTTAATTACTTGCCTAAAATTAATTGATTTCTACAAAGGTTAGCATCTTCCAATAATGCAAATTTCTAACTGAGAATCTAGGCTTAATTGCAGCAATTTGCATCTCTGTGTTTCCAGGACAGGTGAGCCATTTGGCCCAGGTCTCACAATCACTAGGCCTCCAAATTAAACATTCGTTTTTATCTTTAATACAAACCTTCTAATTATCTAGTGGATAACAAAATTCCATTACTCTGTGTTTTTGCATGGTGACATTAAATGTAAACATTTAAAATAGTTCATGCATTTTATATTTTTGGTTTGTTATTTCTTTATTTTTTAAGCTACCAGAAAATTTTAGGAATTGAGCAGGTACAGGCCACCGATAGTCCTATATTTGTGCTTTTTGTCCAAAGCTATGAAACTAGACCACCAACTTACACCATACACAAAAACAAATTCAAAATGGGTAAAGGACTTAAACATAAGACAGGAAACCATAAAAATATTAGGGGAATCCACAGGCAGCAAAATCTCAGACATATGCCAAAGCAGTTTCTTCACCGATACAGCTCCTAGGGCAAAGGGAAATAAAAAGGAAATAAACAAATGGGACTACATCAAAATAAAAAGCTTCTGTACAGCAAAAGAAATGATCAACAAAACAACAAGAAAGCCCACTGCACATGGTAGAACATATTTGCCAATGTTATCACCAATAAAGGTTTAACATTTACAGGAAACTCAAACAACTTAACAAAAGGAAGATAAACAACCCAATCAAAAAAATGGGCAATGGACCTAAATAGATACTTTTTGAAAGAGGACTTACAGAAGGCCAAGAGATACATAAAAACATGCTCAAAGTCACTAATCATTCGAGAGATGCAAATCAAAATGACAATATGGTACTAAATATCTCACATCTCTCAGAATGACTATCATCAACAAATCAACAAATGACAAGTGCTAGCAAGGATGCAGAGAAAAAGGAACCTTCGTGCACTGCTGGTGGGAATACAGACTAGTGCAGCCACTGTGGAGAATATTATGAAGTTTCCTCAAAAACTAAAAATTGAACTCCCATTTGACCGAGTGATCTCACTTCTAGGAATATATCCCGAGAAACTAGAAACACCAGTAAGAAAGCATATATGCACCCCTATGTTCATAGTGGCACAATTCACCATAGCTAAGATTTAGAAACAGCCTAAATGCCCATTAGCAGATGAGTGGATTAAAAAACTCTGGTACATCTACACAATGGAATACTATGTTGTGGTTAAAAAAGAAGGAATTCTTGCCACTTGCAACAGCATGGATGGAAGTGGGGAGCATTAAGCTAAGCGAAATAAGCCAGACAGAGAAAGATAAATATCACATGATCTCACTCATTTATGGAATATGATGAGCAACATAAAATGATGAATGAAAACAGATCCAGAGACAGAGAAGCATGGATCAGACCATCAAACGTCAGAGGGGAAGGTAGGGGAGGGTGAGAGTAAGGGGGAGAGATCAACCAAAGGACGTCTATGCATGCATTTGAGCATAACAAATGGACACAGACACCAGGGGGGTGAGCGCATGAGTGGGGGGGGGGGTTGGTGAGAGGCAATGGAGGGATAAGGACACATATATATAATACTTTAATCAATAAAGAAAAAAGAAAAGAAGAAAGTCATATTTCACTTATTTGATTGGGAAAGATGACTTACTGTTTGGATTTGACTTTGCTATTATATAGAGTTGCTTCATTCTCTGTATAATTCCCTTAAACCATCCCATTTAAGGAGTAGTAAGGATACTCTTATTGTTTGATGAATTTATACTCACAACATGTGGTCATCAAAAGTAGAATTATTCATAGCCCTTTTTCTTTTTGTCTGTCATAAAAAAATAACTGTACATTGAAAAACAAAAGGTGAATATTGAAGAAGAATTAATAGAGCCAAACATAGAGATGATTTTATTATTCCATTTGGAGTTTTATATATCTATTATCTAATATAAATTATATATACAATATCAGTTAAATAATATATAATTTAATATATACAATTCCAAAAATGAAGTACATGGGGAAAAAAAAAAACTTAAAACAATCTATACCCCCAATCCCA
Organism: Lasiurus cinereus; assembly: GCA_011751065.1. Lineage (NCBI taxonomy): Eukaryota > Metazoa > Chordata > Mammalia > Chiroptera > Vespertilionidae > Lasiurus > Lasiurus cinereus. The sequence goes on along the minus strand of JAAGEH010002252.1, from coordinate 47,466 downwards.
ATCCAACTTAACTAGATTCATTCTAGTCTTTACCTTTACATAGTTTATCTTCCTTCTGTATTCTATCCCCTGTATAACCAATGTCTTGATCACAGGTCCTTCTGCTTGGTTTTGCCACCATTCCAGCCAAGTTCTTACCAATTCCCTTTTGCCTGAGAATGCTTGATTGTTGTCATCTAATCAAAGGAACTTAGATGGGTGTGAACTTTTTGGTTTTGGGGGGAAGTTTTTTGCCTTAAAACATGGATGAACAATAGGATGGTAAAGATGAGGGGGGTAGGGATTGGAAAGAAGTAGATAAAAGGGGAGGGATGATGGGAGACATCTGTAATACTGTCAAAAACAACAACAACAAAAAACTTGCCCAACCAGCATGGCTCAGTGGTTGAGGACCAAATCAGTCAGGCCACATACCCAGGTTCCTTAGATATTGTGAGTTCAACACAGATTAGTGTTGGAATGTATGCTCTAGTTTATACATTGGCTGATTATATAGTAGGCTGGAGTGCATTGCTCTTAAAGATTATTCTGATATCAAAAATTTATGACAACTTATTGAACTCTTCAGTTTATCAACAGGGCAGATGAGTTTGAGGGCAGGACAAGTAAAGTGCCTGATGCAGTGTGTATATACAAGCTAAATATCCTGCAAGATATTTTCTTACAATTCAGATTATAGAAAAATAATTCTGAAAAACAGAATTATTTTGAAGTAGCAATTTGATCAGCTGATGTATTTATCGAAATTCAGGTTAAGTAGTTTAAGAGTGATAGAAATTAGTAAAAGGGGTGATTTAGTGAAGATGACACTAGTAATCTATTGCTACATAAGAAGTTACTCATGAATTTAGCATTTTAAAGCAACTAACATTTGTTATCTCATAGTTTGTGTGGTTAAAAATTTTGTAAATGGCTTAGTTGATTCTTTATGAGAGTTCTCTGATGAAGTTGCAGTAAAGATGTCAGATGGACTATAGTCATTTGAAGGCTTGACTGGGGCTGGACCATCCACTTCCAGAACAGCCAACTCATGTTTGTTATCAAGAGGTCTCATTACCTGGCTTGACTGAAACACCAAGTGTTACTTCTTTACGTAGTCTGATGGAGTATCCTTATGGCATGGCACTTGGATTCTCATAAAAAAATGCAATCTGAGAGAGAGCCAAGAGGAAGCCATAATATTGTTTATGACTTTGTCTCAGAAGTTACACATAATCACTTCTGCCATATTAGATTTAGTAGAATTGAGTTACTAAGTCCAACTCATTTTCAAAGGAGGGATGGAGATATTTCTTACTATTATTGATAAAAATGGACTATATCTATTTACAGCTCCCATGACACTACCATACTGCAATAGCAGAAATGTAACCTATAATTGTCTACCAATTTTTAAATCATCCAATTCTTGATTACTTTAAAAGTTGAGAAATGACCGAGACCGGTTTGGCTCAGTGGATAGAGCGTCGGCCTGCGGACTGAAAGGTCCCGGGTTCGATTCCGGTCAGGGGCATGTACCTTGGTTGCAGGCACATCTCCAGTGTGGGACGTGCAGGAGGCGGCTGATCGGTGTCTCTCTCTCATTGATGTTTCTGACTTTCTATCCCTCTTCCTTCCTTTCTGTAAAAAATCAATAAAATATATTTTAAAAAAAGTTGAGAAATGTATATTTCTTCAAAGACAGTAATAGTATTTTAATATTCCCTAAATCAAAGTCACATAAAACGTGACAAAATTTACCCATTATCAGAATAAAATTAATAACAACTACTTTAAGGCAAAAGATGCTGTTACTTAGTGAAACCTCTGGAATGATTAATTTACCTAATATTTTCAATCCTCAATTCTTGAGTTTCAAAGGTAGGAAATTCTTTTAGATAACTAGCCTAGTTTTACCAATACCCTTAAAATTAATCCCATGACAGAGTCTAAACTGGCCATTCAGGCTAATGCATTACCCTAACAGACTGATGGGAGAGGCTTAGTTTTCTAGAGCTCAAGCTACTAAGTTTTGTGTTCCACACTGGGGAACAGAGAAAAGCAAACTAAAATAATTGAGAATTTAATCTAAAGTTTGGGGAACCCTTGAATTTAAGCATTGAAACAGATCAAGGACTCATTGTAGACTATAAAAATATTCATGGAACTAGGCAGTTTAAAGTTTCCATTGTCTCACCACGTGATCACAAGAGACAATATAAATAGTGGACTTTCTGGCTGGCTTTTAGAAGTAGGATTCTGCCTTTACCTTTGAATGCTTAAGCCCCAGATTCTTAAATAATGATGTGGAGCAAATGGCTGAAGAGAGATCCTATAACTAATGCTAGTGGATTCTCAAGCATTAAAAATATAAGAAATGTGAGCATATTTATAAATAAATTGATAAAGTGTATAGTTATACTATATAGTGTTACATTTTACTTCCTTGTCAGGGAATGTGGCATGTCAGGAAATTAAAATATACAAAAAATTAGGAAAATGTTTTGTTGTTTTTTTTGTGAACACAAGGAACTTTTCTTGTGTTAATTGTACGTTGTCCTTATCTGTGTTTTAAGTGAGGAAGAGATTTAACATTTGTTTTCTTCTTTATATTTAAAGGTCTACATGATGCCTGTCATGAAGAACTCAAGGGTAGTCAGTTTTAATTTAATATTCAAGTATAATGAAAAAAGGAGAACTTACAATTAAGAAAATCACTTCAAGTCACCATGGAGCCTATTCCTAATGATTCTATAACTGATGCAACCTCTAAATTTTCTATTCAGTTTTTCAGGCTATTGCAGGAGGTCTACAACATTAGGCTAACCTGTACCAGAGTGATATTGCTGAATCAGTTACACTGTTTAATGGTATATCTAGCGAATTTAACTGCTGTGAGAACACTTTAGTTCCTAAGGAAAAAAACATAAATATTCTTCTTAGAGTTGAGTCTTTGCATACAAACTAAATTAGATTTAGATCATTACCTGATCTTTCAGACCAGAGACAAAATAAAATAGATTATTATCACCTGAGATATTCAAATACTATAAACCAAGGGAAATATTTTCTCTGGAATTATCCTGTTATTGTCTTCCATCCTCTATTTCAAGTTCAGATCAATTTGACAAATATCTGTCTTGTAAACAAGGCAGTTAAGTAAATATTTTTGAGATGTGGAGATAAATGAGATTCTATTCTTGCCCAGGAAAATATTGGAACAAGGATGGAATGGAAATTTGTTGGGCACATACTATATATCTTTAGCTGCATCAGTTACCTTTTTATCATCTTAAATCAAGTTTTACCACATCTTAAAAGTCTTTTAGTATCATTTTTCCTATTATTTAGTGCATAAATCTAAGAACCAGAGAATCTATGTAACTGAGCTAAGAAACTTCCATATCTTGTAATTGACTAAGCTTAAATTAAAATTCAAATCACTCAGATTCCCGAACTGTCATTGGAGAGTTAATATGCATTTGTGGACAAGTTGAATTGAATGTGGATGCATCTTTAAGAGTGAACAATCATTGGACAAATTTCAAATAGAATTCATCATACCAGCTCTCCAAATTATAAAACTTCCAATGTGGATAATATACAATTATTTTATGATCATATTGTTATTTATATTTCAATAATACATTTTTTGTACAAGTAAAGTACAATCCCAGAGTTACATGTAATTCCCTGACCATGGTACACATTTTGTCTGCATTCCGATTTCATTTCCATGCCATATGGACACTAAACCCTGTACAAATGAAATCTGTTTTTTTCAGTTAAATAAATTCTAGGAAATTTACTAAATGTGCCAAATGATAAATTCTGGAAACTCCCATCTGAGTTATATACAAAAATGTTTTGCCTAACTAATGAATACATATGAAGGAGTAGTCCAAATGGATCTAGCCACATCTTATCCTCTGCCACAGCATAACTGTCTAGAGCTGTTATGCTAGCAGTTTTAGATCAGTTAATCACAGTTATAGAAGCCAAATGCAAACAACAATCTGACTTTGAACACGTTAAGTTTAATTCTGATTAGATTGAATCATAAAATTAAGGCATTGGAAAGAATCACTGCTATAAATGAATAACAGCATACATAAGGCAAGCCTTCTGATTTTGATTCATAATGGTCTTACTCCAAGTATGGATAATATGCCATGGTTACCAATGAAATTATTCATGCAACACACACATATAAGAATGACTCTACTTGTAGTCAATGATTCAAAGACTTAGATTTCTCAAACACTGATAGATACAATCCTTCAATCACTCTATTACCTTCTTCATCTTCAAAAATTTTCAGTTTGTATGAAGCACATGTTCACTGTTTGCATGTGTGCATCTTTATTACATTAAACATGTATCAACCACAAAATGATTCCCTACAAACACAACTGTCCTGAGAAAGTAAAGCAGTTTTGACCAACAATGTTTTTATTCCCAAATACTGCAGTAGGACACAATTTGTACCAACATAACAACTATATGTAATATAAGTAAGAAAATTATAATACTGAACTAATATACTATAAAACATTAGCATTATATGGTTACTTAACATATAATAGTCTAAATTATGATTTTGGCTGTACAGGTCTTTCCCCTTTAAGTGCAGAGAGGGACTTAAAGGTACTCATCAAAGCCTAGCATCCCTGGGCACAGATTGCTCAAATCATCTCTAGATACATAGCTGTTCATCTGGAAGGCATCCTCTATTCTCACTTGATAATAGATGTGACTGTGTAAATAAACTGCACTTACCGAATATGAGTAGTTATGCATGTGCCTCATTGGTTCTAGGCCTTTAGACACAGGGCTTTTAGTCATATGCATTTAGTCACATGAATTTGAGGCAGTATCAGCCTCCACCTATGTAGAAAATGAAAATACTGTACAAGAAATTGGGGCAACAAGGACAGGAACCTGACTACGAAAAAGTAGAGCAATTTCTGACGACTAGGCTATTCATCTAGGCCTTCCACAGAAAAGAGAGGGAGCGTAGCTTTTTAATAGTTTCCATCCTTTTGGATTTCTATGGCAGCAGCTTATCTATCACCCTAACTAAGGTACCTGGAAAAGACCCTTCTTTAAGCCCTGATTTCATCAGTGACAAAATAAGTGTACTAGAATAAATGTCTCTCAAGTTTCATCTAAATCTAATACTCTATAAAATTGACTAGTCTATGATAAATTATTAAGTTAGAAAATAAAACATAGAAAATATTCATATTAATGAAGCAAGTGCTATGTCTATAATGGGAAGCAATTAAATTTTTCAAAGCCAATATAGACAAACCTTTATATGTTGTCGATAATTTCTAGTCCATTTACATTTCTTTACTGGAACAGGAACAATCCTGTAGTGATTCCACATGGAGATAACCTTCAAATTACTACTGATCACCAAACTTTTCCTTAGTGCTATAAGAAATTGAGCATGTGGTTCTGTAAGGAATGATTAAAGAGAGTTACAGTACTAAGAGGGAAGAATTTATGCAGTAATTTAATAATGAGACATTCTGAGACAGTTAAGTAGATATAAGTGGATCAGAAGTGATATGACTTACACTTTTAGGCCAAACAACCCATATAAGTATTAGTACACCAATGATGATACTGGTAATTCTATGACTTTGAGCAAATTACTCCACATTTCCAATTCTCTGTTCTCTCATTAGGAAAATGGGTGTGAAAATAGAATTAATCTCAGAGTATATTGTAAGGCACAGTATATTTAAAGCATTAATGTGCCTAGCAATAGTAAGAGCTTAATAAATACTAGGTATTTTTATTTATGATAATAAATATTATTGCCATAGTAGAAATGTTATAAAATTTCAAGTACATTTTGTACCCAAATATTGCAGAATTAAAACACCAGTAAAGTAAGCTGGCTATCTTCAAGGATTTTGCCATGGCCTTGATAAAATAAGACTTAAATACAGAAAATTTGTTCATGATTAAGTATCAGATTATATGGAAATTCTACAACTAGAAGGAAAGAGAGGGGCTCACAGAGACCCAGAGGAGCTGCAAAAAGCTGAGGTACGGAGACGCGCACGTGGAGAGAGAGGGAGCCATAGTACCTGGCTGGTTTTCTCTGGCAGGAGGGAAACGGAGACTCAAAAGCATTGAACCCCTTATCCTACGACACTAAACCCCAGATCCAACCGAAACCCATTCAGGGGGAGTTTGGACTGTGAAAAGGGAGAGGTGCATGGAAATTTAGGGGAGCTGCAAAAGATCAGAGGGCTGGTGGCACGCACGGCATTGAGTGCAGAGGACAGACTGCTGATTGTGCCACTGGCTTTCACGAGTGGGCAGGAGACAGACCCTCCCAACTGTGCCACCTCTGACTCCACTAAGCCCCTGTTACAGGTGAAACCCTGGGGACCTAGACTCCTGTGGACCTGGAAAGGCAGCGGTCTAGAGGCACTGTACACATGCACAAGGACCGCTCCAGCAATTATCCAGTCAACTGAGACTCAGGGGCCATGGCGGGGCCGACTGGAAGGCAAGCCAGTCCCTTAAGCCCTGAGACTCCACCCATCCCAAGCTCAACAGAGGCTTCTGCGGTTTTACAAGTCTGCTATCATAAGGCTGAATCCAACACAGAAGTTCTCCCAGCATAGTGAAAATGCCAAGACAAGGGAACGAATCACAAACAAAGGAAATGGAGAAAAACAAACGACTGGATATAGAGTTCAAAACGAGGTTTATAAGGTTTTTCAAGAATATTCTAGAAAAGTTGGATAAAGTTAGCGAGAGCCAAGAGGAGATGAAAAAGGACCAACTAGAGATGCAAAAGATCCAACTAGAGATCGAAAAGGTCCAATTAGAGATGAAAAAGGACCAATTAGAAATTAAACATACACTGACTGAAATAAAAAATATTATACAGAGTCCTAACAGCAGACTAGAGAAAGGCAAGAATCAAATAAAAAATTTGAAATATAAAGAAGCAGAAAACACTCAACTGGAAAAGGAAGAAGAGAAAAGAATCCAAAAATGTGAAGATAATGTAAGGAGCCTCTGGGACAGCTTCAAGCGTACCAACATCAAAATTGTGGGGGTGCCAAAGAAGAAAGAGAGCAAGATACTGAAAACCTATTTAAAGAAATAATGACTGAAAACTCCCCACATCTGGTAAAAGAAATAGACTTACAAGTCCAAGAAGCACACAGAACCCCAAATAAAAGGAATCCAAAGAGGACTACACCAAGACACATGGTAATTAAAATACCAAGAGCAAAAGACAAAGAGAGAATATTAAAAGCAGCAAGAGAAAAACAGTTCATTACCTACAAGGGAGCACCCATATGACTGTCAGCTGATTTCTCAACAGAAACGATGCAGGCCAGACTGAAGTGGCAAGAAATATTCAATGTGATGAATAGCAAGAACCTACAACCAAGAGTAATCTATCCAGCAAAGCTATCATTCAGAATTGAAGGGCAGATAAAGAGCTTCACAGATAAGAAAAAGCTAAAGGAGTTCATCAAATCCAAACCAGTATTATATGAAATGCTGAAAGGTACTCTTTTAGAAGAGGAAGAAGAAAAAGTTAAAAGACAAAAAATTATGAACAACAAATACATATCTATCAACAAGTGAATCTAAAAATTAAGTGAATTAAAAATTTGATCAACAGAATAAACTGGTGAATATAATAGAATCAGGAGCACAGAAAGGGAGTGGACTGATAATTCTCAGGGGGAAAGGGGTGAGGGGTGTACAGGGAGAGACTGGACAAAAATCATACACCTATGGATGAGGTCAATGGGAGGGAGGTAAGGGCAGAGGGAAGGATGAGAGCTGGGTGGAGGGGAGATATAGAGGGGAAAAAAGAGAAACAAATGTAATAATCTGAATAATAAAGATATAATTTAAAAAAAGAAAGCTAGAGAAACTAAAGGCTTGATGCTTACCATATGTTGAATATTATTCTAAATGCTTTAGCCACTTGAATTACTTAATATTCACAATAATTTTAAGAATACATACTTTTATTACCGCTATTCTGTAGGTTAGTAAATTGAGAGATAAGAACTCAAGTAACTTGCCCAAAGTTACAGGTAGAACACGATGGAAGCTATATTGTAATTGGCAAACTGAAACCGGGTCAGATCACCAAAGCACCATTTGACACTGAGTTCTTAGAAAGCATATATTAATGAATGAAAAGGCCATGTCATTTCAAATAGGAAGAAAAATAAAGTCAAGAAAGAAGAATTTGAGTATGACTTATGTATTAGTCAGAGCAGAAATAAATCTTACGGAAGTAGTGGCTAAAATAATTATAGATATCCACTTATTAAATCTTATGAATTTAAAAACAGAAAATTGTATTTTAATATAAAGAAATATAGTTTTAGAGCAGCTTTAAATTGTTATTGTAACCAAACCAGTGTTGTTCATTAGTTTACGTGATCATTAATTTAAAACTAATCTTTGGTGAACCTGATATTAAGGAAAATACAATACTCTCTTCAGAGTTCTGAGACTTTCTGAATGTGTAAAATATTAGGCCAGAAAAACAGATAAGGAAACTTCCAACACTTTTACTGAAAATTAACATTAAATTAAGATATTTCCTTCTTTTCAGCTCATATTAAAAGAAGATTTATTCATGCCTGGCTCAGTGGTTGAGCGTTGGTCTATGACCCAGGTCATGATTGACTTCTAGTTAGGGCACATGTCCGGTTTGTGGGTTCAATCCCCAGTGTGGGGTATGCAGCCAATCAATGATTCTCTCTCATTATTGATGTATTTTATCTCTCCTCCTTTCTTCTCTGAAATCAACAAAACATATTTTTAAAAAAGTTTTTGTTTTTTCATGAATATCAAACGGGATAATGCAAGAATTTTATTTGAAAAATTGATAAGCACAAAATATATTATACAAGTTTAATATCAAGTATCTGCTTGTACAGTGAAATCCAGGCCAAAAAAAAAGCCTTACTTTTAACTCAAGTTAATTTTATAAATTAAGCACACCCCCAAGAAAAGGAAAATAGCAACTGTATCTTTTTTTTTTTTGGTAATAGTTTCACAGCTGAATATTTAAGGAGTGATTCTTGGCACCCAGAAAAGCATTTAAACATCAACACTATTCTTTAAAAAGTTGACCAAATGACAGTTGAGCTTTGGTAATTCTAAGGGGACATATGTAATACTTCCAACAACAAGGGTTTTAAAAAAAAACACACAAAAATAACACCAACTGAAAAGGATTTATGTCTCTATGCCTTTTATATGCCATATTAATAATTAGACAATTTTTTTTAAGTTTTCTCAAAGAACGGGTCTCTTTAGTGGAAAAACGTAAATAGATGCTTGGTAACTAGATTAAACATATAGTCATTTGAAAAATAATTTGATTTATATTGTATAATGAAAGTTTCCCTTTATTTTAGAAACACAAACCAGATTACTCAAGCATACTTTAAATGAAGAATATGTGTTAGCAAACCTCTGTCAAAATAACAAAATATTGAAGATATCTAAACTAACAATGTTCATATTCTTTTTTTTAATACTCACTTGAATATATGTATTTTTTATTATTAATTTTTAGAGAGAGAGGAAGGGTGAGAGCAAGAAAGAGGGCAAACCATCATGTGAGAGAGAAACATCAATATGTTGTTTCCCCTGCACACCCCAGTTGGGAATCAAATCTGCAACCCAGGTATGCAGGGTGACCAGGAATCAAACCTGCAATTAAACCTGACTAGTTGTTCATATTCTTTCCAACTTTGTTTTCATCACTATCAAACTGAGACATTGACATTCCTCAGTTTCTCATGATTTAAATGAATGAAATATCTTTAGTTTACCCTTACTCTTAGTATTGCATTTAAATCATCATGCAAATCTTGTGAGTGTTGTTATATTATTTAAAACAAAAATCTGTGCAATAGGCCTTCCTTCCCCTGGCTGCCAGCACCGGTTTTCCTATGGCACCCTGGACCCAAGCCTTCAGTCTTTACTCTGGCCAGAGCGCTGTTCTTACAGCTCCCTCCATCTGCCGACCTCGCCTTCATAGCAAGCATCCCCGCCCCACCCAACCACTCCACCCCTGCATGTGTGCTGCCCAAAGGCCCGGAGTAGCTAGGGGGGCTGGGGCCAACTCCATTCTTGTTTGGTTAATTTGCTTATTCACTCCCTATTGACTGGTGGGCATCGTGAAGTGATGGTCAGTTTGCATATCTCTCTTTTATTAGTGTAGATACACCTGTATTTTTGTTCATCAGTTTATGTTGTTCATTAGCTTCCACATTTGCTATACATATCTTTCTCTGACTGGCTTATTTTGCTTAGCATAATGCTCTCTAGATCCATCCATGTTGTTACAAATGATACAAGTTCCTTCTTTTTTTATAGCTGCATCTTATTTCACTGTATACCACAGGGTTTTAATCCATTCATCTGCTGATAGGCACTTAGGCTCCTTCCAATTCTTAGCTATGGTAAATTGTACTGCTATGAACATTGGAAAGCAGGGGAGAGTAGGGGAAAGGGGGGGAGCAATTGACCAATGAACTCATATGCATGTATGCATAGCCCACAGGTAGAGACAGAAGATTGTGAAGGCTTGAGGGTAGTGGGAGAGGACAATGGGAGGGAAAGGGACATATCTAATACCTGCAACAATAAAGATTTATAACAGTCAAAAAAATACACTTGTATTTTCAATAGAAATGGATATGTTCATTCAGGAACTGGTTAGACTCTAGGCCAAAGAACTGAACTAAATAGCTATGATTCTCTTCCCCCAAATGAAGCTTCCAACCTACTGCTAAGGCTTCTTTTAAAGATAGTAATTTTAAAAATCAGTAATTAAAAACCTGAATATGTCAGAATGGTGTATTTTAAAAGACCGTAACAGAAATTTTCTTAAGTTAGTTTTATTTCTATATCTTTATATCTACACTTCCTATGGTTTAATAGGAAACTATGATTAGGATTTCTATTTTCTTATGCTTATTTATTTTTTAATTATTGGGTCAGAGAATTTGGGTTTTTAATCTCCTCCTGTGATTTCCTTTTATATTAAATACCTGAATATAAATGTGACTAGAAAGATAGATATGTTTAAAGGAGGCTATATTTGAGTTTAGTCCAAAACAATTTAGTCTTATTGAGATTTATGAAATGTACATATGAATGCTGAATTCTCATAACCATGGTTAAGAGCTCAAAAAAGTCTTTAGCACACACAAAAGATGTCAATCATTTGCTTTACTGCTTATAGATATGCTTTTATTTACATTATCCCAAAAAATGGATAAACATAGAAAACTACATTTTAGCTGTGGGTAAATTTCAATAATTCTAAACTCTATGTGCCTTTTCTCTTCTGAACTCTATGTGCCTTTCTTTAAAATAATCACTTTTAAAATTTAAATTTAATCCAGATGTTTGGTATTTCAAAAAATATTCTATTTTCTTTTCCAATTACTATTTAAGAGGATTTACTTTATTCATAGAAAAATTTTATTGATTTGTTTTTTATCTGCAGAAAAGAAAAGATGGTTATCAAGACATACACTCCAATGCAGAGAAGGCTTCTAAAGTGGGGGCAGAAACTACATTCCTTGGGCCCCCCTTGATTAATTATGCAGTACTGGCAAGAGCACCAAACAAGATTCATCCTGCTGTCCTTGTTCCAAGTAAATTACTGTCTCACATTTTCTTGTTGCCCTGTCTTTCTAGCACTCTGTTATCATATAGCCATCCTGAAATTTAATGACCTTTATTATTCTCCAATTAAGTTATGTGAGGTGAGACTCAAACTCAATTAACATATATCATGTGGAGAGTACTTCATGTATCTCAAACACTTCTAACACTTTCCTATTCCAAGTTGATTCATAGCAGAGCAGTCAGCCAGTCTTAAAAACTATTCTCCTGAGATCTATCTTTTTCTCTCTTTAGTCAAAATGCTACATTTTTTTTCACTCACTTACTCAAAACTATAAAACTAGCATGTTGTAACAAAGGTTTATTGGTTATTATTTAGTCTTTCTGAATTTGGGTAAGATAGGTAGATTTTTCAAGAATTTAATAAAATTTTCCCTTCACCTGGTCATAATTATTTTCAATTACTAAAATAAATAAACATGTAAATCAAAATATTGAATTTTAGATATTCTCAAGTGAGTGTTACAATAAAACTAAAACAAAATAAGTATTAAGTGTACCACTTAATAAAACATAAAAATATAGCATAATGCTCTCCAGTTCCATCTATGCTGTTGCAAATGGTAACCATTTCTTCTTTCTAATTGCAGCATAGTATTTCATTGTGTAGATGTACCATAGTTTTTTAATCCTCTCCTCTGCTAATAGGCACTTAGGCTGTTTCCAAATCTTAAGAAAGATAAATATCATATGATCTCACTCATTTGTGGAATATAATGAACAACATAAACTGATGAACAAAACAGGTCAGATCCAGAGACAGAGAAGCATCGATCAACCCTCAAACCTCAGAGGGAAGGTGTATGTGTGTGTGTGTGTGTGTGTGTGTGTGGAGGGGGGGGGGGGAGAGGGGGGGGTAAAGGGGAGAGATGAACCAAAGGACTTGTCTGAATGCATATAAGCCTAACCAATGGACACCGATACCAGGCGGGTGCCTTCATGAGTGTGTGTGTGTGGGGGGGGCAGCAATAGGGTGGACACATATTAATACCTTAATCAATAAATAAGGACACATATTAATAAGGACACATATTAATACCTTAATCAATAAAGAAAAAAATAGAAAATAAAAACAAATTCCAGTAACATTATATTCCTCATCATTAGGTAATCATGATGGCAAGTCATCTTTGCCAACAGGTTTATGTTCTGTAATCTCAAACCAAAAAATTAAATGTACTAAAGGACAGGTATACCTCAGAGATATTTTGGGTTTAAATTCAGGCTACCACATTAAAGTGATTATCACAATAAGGTGAATCACACAAGTTTTTTTGGCTTTCATATGCATATAAAAGTCATGTTTACACTGTACTGTAGTTTACCAAGTGCTCAATAACATTATGTCTAAAAAAAATGAAAATCCATAATTAAATTATACTTTACTGCTAAAGATGCTAACCATCTTCTGAAAGTTCAGCAATTTGTCATCTTTTTGCTGATGGAGAGTCTTGCCTCAGTGTGATGACTATTGACTGACCAGGATGGTGGTTGCTGAGGGCTGAAGAAGATATTCCAAAAGAATACAACATGGAAGTTCTGCACATTCATTGACTCCTTCATGAATGATTTCTTTGTAGAATGTGATGCTGTTTAATAGCAATTTACCCACAGCAGAACTTTCAAAATTAGAGTCAATCTACTCAAACCCTGATGCTGCTTTATCACATAGTTTATGTAATATTCTAAGTTCTTTGTTGGCATTTCAACAATCTTTACATCTTCACCAGGAGTCAATTTCATCTCAAGTCACCACGTTTTTTGTTCATCCATAAGAAGCAACTCTATATCCATAAGACTTATCATATTACTAGAGGCCCAATGCACGAAATTCATGCAAGGGGCTCAGCCCTTGCAGCCTTGGACAGCCTTCGCAGCCCCTTGCAGCCTCGGCTAACCTTAGCAGCCCAGGCTTCATGTGGAAGGTCATCCAGACTGCAGTTTGGAATGTCATCCTGCTCTTCGGTCTAATTAGCATATTATCTCTTTATTATATAGGAATGCAGAACTTATTCACATCTCCAGGTTTCACTTTTAATTCTAATTCTCTTATTTCCACCACATCTGCAATTACTTCCTCCACTGAAGTAGTGAACCCCTCAGAGTCATCCATGAGGGTTGGAATCAACTTCTTCCAAAATAATGTTTACATAAAGCACCAAAAAGACTGTCAAATTACAGTGGGAAGACTAGGGAGTGTTGGGGAGGGAGGGAAATATATCAACCAAAGGACTTGTATGCATGCATATAAGCACACCAATGGACACAAGACACTGGGGCGGGGAGGGAATGAGGGCATGTGACAGGGGCTAGGGGAGGCTGGGGGAAGGTCAATAGGGAAAAAAAAGAAGATATATGTAATATTTTAAACAATAAAAAATATTTTTAAAAATATCTTGACCTTGTTCCATGAATCAAGAATATTCTTAATTTCATATAGAATGGTTAATCCTTTCCAGAACATTTCCAATGCACTTTTCCCAGATCCACCAGAGGAATCAAATCTGTAGCAGCTATAGTCTTACAAAATGTATTTATTAACTAATAAGACTTTGAATCTAAAATTACTGTTTGGCCGATGGTCTACAGAATGCACTTGTGTTAGAAGGCATGACAATAACATTAATCTTTTTGTACAACTTTATCAAATATTCGGGATGGCCAGGTGTATTGTCAATAAGCAGCAATATTTTGAAAGTAATATTTTTTAATAGTAGGTCTCAATAATGGATTTAAAATATATTCAGTAAATTATGTTTTTTTAAATATATTTTTATTAATTTCGGAGCAGAAGGAAGAGGAAGAGAGATAGAAATATCAATGTTGAGAGAGACTCATTGATCAACTGCCTCTTGCACATCCCCTACTGGGAATCGAGCCCACAACACTTGCATGTGCTCTGATTGGGAATCCAACTATGACCTTCTGGTTCATAGGTCGACACTCCACCACTGAGCTATGCTGACCAGGCTCATATTTTTAATAGATATACATATGTGCTCTCATCCAGGCTTTGCTGTTTCATTTATAGAGAACAAGAAGAATAGAGTTAGAATAATGCTTAAGAGCACTGACATTTTTGAAATGGTAAATAAATGAGCACTGGCTTCAACTTAAAGTCATTAGCTACATTAGCCATTCACAAGAGAGTCAGCTTGTCTTTTAAAACTTTGAAGGCAAGTCATTGATGTTTTTCGTTTCTAGTGATGAGAGTCATAAATGGCATTTTCCAATATAAGGCCATTTCATCTGCTTTGACAAGTTGGTTGGTCAGTGTAGCCACCTCCATTAATGATCTCAGCTCGATCTTTGGATAACTTACTGCAGCTTCTACATCAGCACTTGCTGCTTCACATTGTACTTTATGTTCTGGGGACAGCTTCTTTCCTTGAAACTCATAAATTCAACTCTGCTGGCTTCAAAAGTTACTTCTTCAGCTTTCTCACTTCTCTCAGCCTTCATAGAACTGAAGAGAGTTAGGGCTTTGCTCTGGATTAGGCTTTGGCTTAAGGAAATGTGGTTGGTTTGATTTCCCACCTAAATTATACAGACTTTCTGTGTATCAATAATAAGGCTGTTTAGCTTTATTATTCTTTGTGTATTTACTAGAGTAGCACTTTTAATTTTTCTCAAGAATTTTTCTTTTGTTTTTACAACTTGGCTAATTGACATAACAGGACTAGCTTTTGGACATGTCTTTTTTACTAAGTATATTCTTTTTTAGCTTTTGATTTAAGGTGAGAGACATGTGACTCTTTTATTTGAGTACTTAATGGTCATTATGGGGTTATTAATTGGTCTAATTTCAGTATTGTTGTGTCTAAGGAAATAGGAAGATACAAAGAAAGTGAGGGAGTTGGGAGAATCACTGGTGGAACAGTCAGAACACACACAGTATTTATGGATTAAGTTTGCTGACTCACGGGAATTCTTTGTGGTGAACCAAACAATTGCAATAGTAACATCAAGGATCAGTAATTACAGATCACCATAACAAATATAATAATAAAAATGTTTGTTAATACAGCAAGAATTACTAAAATGTGATACAGAGATCCAAAGTAAGCAAATGTTGGGGGGAAAAGGGCATTTTTGACAGAATGACCAGAAAAACTGCTGGACCAGTCACTATGAGGTGCACTGACCACCTCTCAGTCCCTTCCCCCAGCCATCAGACACAGATCATCTAATGGTGAACAGGGAACTGGAGGTGGGTGGCAGCAGGGGGGGGGTGGGGTGGGGCTGGCTGTAGGCAGCTCAAGAAGATGGCCCTGATTTCAGGCCAGACCTAGGGACCATACCTATGCACAAATTTTGTGCACAGGGCCTCTAGTATTTAATAAAACTATTTTAAAACCTCACTAGAATGATAAACATGGAGGAGGCAGGGCAAAGCAATGAAGAGGAATACATAAGCAACTGCACAAGCTCTAGAATAAGTCTAGTTATTAAGTTGGGGATATTCAAAGTAAATAATATTATTTTATGCATTTTTATTTTTACATTTTATATATTTCTCTGTACCTATTAATTATAACATTATAATTATCAATATAATTAAAAAAGGACATTTAAAAAACACTTTAAAATCCTATATAATACAGTCTTAATAAGCAAATCAACCAAATGGTGGAATGACCAGCAGAACAACCAGTCGCTATTATGCTCACTGACCACCAGCTTCTGCATTGAGCATCTGGTCACCTTCCTCCCTGCCCAGACAGGGAGGTGACCAGCAGCGGCAATCGGAGGCAGGGCCAGCCAGTGGATGGCGCCAGGCCACCAGCCAAGGCAGGTACCAGTGGGGGCCCCTGATTACACCACCAGCTGGTCACCCCACAGGTGGCCCTGATCACCGGCCAGGCCTAGAGACCATACCCTATATATTGGGAACAGTCTCTTAGATTTAAAAATTAAAACCTGGCAAGGATGCCAAAACTGGTTTGGCTCAGTGGATAGAGCATCAGCCTGCAGACTGAAAGGTCCCAGGTTCGATTCCAGCAAGGGCATGTATGTTGGTTGCGGGCACATCCCCAGTGGGGGATGTGCAGGAGTCAGCTGATCAATGTCTCTCTCTCATCGATGTTTCTAACTCTCAATACATCTCCCTTCCTCTCTGTAAAAAATCAATAAAATATATTTAAAAAAATAAAAACCTGGCAAGGCTACTCTAACACTGAAAAAAAAAAAAAACAGGATGATACACCTATGACATTCATGGACTATGGCTTGCACATTTTGTGGTCCTCCCTGATTCTAGCACTTATAACTGTGTGATCAAACCAATTACTTCTCTCTGCTTCAGTTGTGTTTTTTTTTCACCCATAAGATGGGGGAAATGGTACTACCACCTCAGAAGGATCATATTATGTACTACTTTTTATAATCAGGGCAAAAAAAATGTAGCTGCCCATACAACAGCAAGATGCCTTTCACCTGTATGAAAAGTATGGTCACTGGTGCATCCAGTATCCTGGATTGTGAGAGGATGTCTGCCTGCTTGTTAGGCCCAACATCCCCTGAGGGGTTCCAGATTGTAAGAGGATACAGGCCAGGCTGAGAGACACCCCCCTTCATGCACAAATTTCATGCACTAGGCCTCTAGTATTTAGATAATTCTATACTTGGAACATTTAACTAAAACCTATAACATGTGTTTGAAATTTTATAGAGAGCCAAATATAGATCTGGCTCAGTGGCAAAATTTCCCACTAGCTAATTTGATACATTTTCAAAAAGTATATACCTTCCAATTTGCTGGATTAATAATTAGAACTTTGTAGGTTTATTCTTTTTTAAACTATAATTAAGTACTTTAAGAATTCAGAGCCCACATATTTGGATTTGGCAGTAATTCAGAGAAAATTAAGCTAATGTTTACCTTTGCACTGTTTAAAATGAATCTGTACTTTAAGCAAAAGATTGAAAGTTAAAAAAAAAGACTATATTTTTAATCAAATTTTTCATGGATATAAAAAATACTGACTTAGCTAAGTAATCACCCTTCTAAGCACATATGAGGTGTATCTGTTTGTTTGAGCTATACCTGAAAACTTGTTCTTCAAGAAATTTAAATGTATGAAACCCTAATTGTTATAAAATAATCACGTACCTTATTTTTAATAATTCTATTTACCTTTCTTCATAGTTGGAAAATGGGTGCTCTTTATGTGCCATTTCTCTTTTAAAATATTAACTTCGGAATTTAAAAAATATTGGTTACTCAGAAGACAAGCATGAAACATTCTTTTATCTAAAATTCTACAAACCAGGTATTCAATATGGTGTGTATTGATCTAATCCAAAAAATAACCACAGGAAAGACATTGGAAATGTTCCAGAAGAATAAGAGGGATGGTAAAGAAGAGAGTAATTAGGCTAATATGTTTAATGTTCTGAGAAGAAAACACATGGAGAAGGATTTCTCCTGTTCCCTGGAATATAAGTGGTATCAATGTTAGAAAATTACTGATAGAAATGTGGGATAATCTAACTCAGCGAGGGCGGCGGGGGGGGGAATCATTCAACTAACTGAAAGGACAGGGTACTTAAAGTATATTTAGAGCTATACTGATTACAGCCACAAATTTATATACTTTTTATGTAGATAAATTTGTTAACAGAATCCTTTCAACATTACCATTTTAGATGGCATTACTCTGTATAAAATGCTGGCAAACTTGAGTGAAGCTGATTTCAAGAGAATTATTCATTTAATTTCTACCACTTAGTATTTATGTTCCCTTTCCATTCATTTATTCATTTCATTTTTATTCATTTAGGCATTTATCAAATATTGATTTAAATGAGTTTCATTATAAATATAGGATCAACTGGGCAAGATTGTCACAAAATTGATTCTTTTAATAGGTTTATTCTTGCAAAATTCTCTGAGCAGATAAAGGCTGCTTGACCTATTGCATTCACATCTCTTTAAATTTTTTACAACTTTTTTCTCTCCATTTCCTTTCTTAATTTAGATTCTTTCTTTGAATTGCCTTAGTAATCTGTTTAATATTTGATATACTAAATAATTATTAATGCAATGAATATATTATATATGTTGTAGATTTTATATACGTAGTAGGCATTGAGGAAAATTTACAACTTAACAGTCAAGCAAGTTATTTCACACTGGATAATATAATAATTTCAGAATTTTCATTTATTTAAAATTATTCATATATCACTAATAATGTCCATGGTCATTTGAGACTTATAATTTTTGTTTACTTTCATTTCACTAAAATTAATGTACTTATAAGACCTTAAATTAATTACATTTTAGATTGCTAGAACTGTCATTATTATTGTTTGTTAATGATGATTGTATATTTACTCTTGCTAGTCCCATGGAGCCTAAAATTACTTTTTTATGAGCTTTGGGTAGGCCATTATGACCTTCCTTTTCTTAAAATAAGTATTTTCCTACATTTAGAAGTGCTGAGACAGAAACAAAGACAGAGATACACACAGAGTGGTGCAAATTTTCTTAACTTTTTATAATTTGTATTGGATGTTCAGTGTTTTTTTAAGGTAGTCACTTCATAGTTACACCATTGTTTTATTTTATTTTAACCCTTTCCCAGGCTTATCATTCCTATGCTTCTATTTTTATATCTATTTCTTCTCACCTTCTTTACCTTATTTTTGTTTGATTATTCATTTGGCTTCATTTTGTGAATTAGTGATTTTGTCTTTTTACTTACTTTTCTTTTCACCTTTCCTTAGTCTCAATGTCTCTGAACACCTGGAATCAGAGTCCTGCAGAATAATGAGAAGGTAGTTTACTTCCAGTCCAGGATAACTTTTTCTCTCAAAAGTCCTCCTGTTACAATTTTAGAGAATTATTTAATAGAACCTGCTTGAAATTACTATATGGAATTTTTTCCCACTTTAAATTAGTGATTACTAGGAGTAAATGAGTTAGCAACAATCCCTTACACTAACCACTTTTTGTGGTAGTCTGGAGCCAGCCTGTCCTGTACTTGGAAATATTTTCAGATTGTAATTATGTAAACCATAGATAAATTTTATTTCTTCCATCAATTCGATGCCCGAGGGAGGCTTTTGTCCCACATGGGGTCAATGGAACCAAAAACAAAATTTCAAAGTCAGAATATTGAGGTTCAGTCCTACACTTTCTTCATTTGAAATACCTCTTTTCTAAAAGATGCCACAGAATTCCACTGCTGAGTTGTCCACCAAGATCCAATAGTCAAAACCACATTGCAATGACAATCTGTTTTGTTCTTTTAACTCTCCATCTTGACTTTTTATTCCTACATACTAGTATTCCTGGGCCACCTCTCACTCCCTCCTGACAGTTATTGTTTTGGTGAT
Organism: Lasiurus cinereus; assembly: GCA_011751065.1. Lineage (NCBI taxonomy): Eukaryota > Metazoa > Chordata > Mammalia > Chiroptera > Vespertilionidae > Lasiurus > Lasiurus cinereus. Next base: position 27,423 of record JAAGEH010002252.1, on the reverse strand, counting down.
CCATGCCTTACACAGCCAGATTCTACTCATTATTTCCAACAATGCATGCAGCCCACATACCTATGGAGCAGCATTGACAGCTTAAATGTCCTATTTCTGACACTATCAGAAAGAACCAGGAGGAGGGCCTGTGCGACAGTGTTTATAAAGTCTACAATAGTGTCCAATATTGTCCTAGGCCTTCACATTCACTCACCACTCAGTCACTCAGAGAAACGTTCAGTCCTGGAAGCTCCATTCAGAGTAAGTGCCCAATAGAGGTATACCATTTTTTAATCTTTTATATTGTCTTTTTTCTGTACTCTTTCTGTGTTTAGATATGGTAGATACACAAATACCACGTGTTACAATTGCCTGCAGTAACATGCTGTACAATATAGCTTAGGGACATTAGATTATACAATATAACCTAGGTTGTAGTAGGCTATACCATTTAGGTTTTTCTAAACATACATCATCATGTTTGCACAATGATGAAATCACCTAATGACTCATTTTTCAGAATGTTGTATTCTGTCCTTAAGCAATGCTTGACTGTATTTTTAAATATTTAGCTTCCTGTTGAAGGGTAAAGAAAAAAGATATAAGAGCCAGAAATGACAAGCAATTGTCTTTGTCTTCCTTTTGAGTTTCAATGTTTAGTTGAGGTCAGCATGGATATGTAGATAAATTCTATAATGCCAATAGCAATGAAAGTATGAAAATCGTGGAGAAAAATGAGTGTCAGTATAGAAGTAAGCTGATAAAGAATTGAACATAAAATTTCATTTGCCACATATTGTTTTGCAGAAATGTAGTCTGGAAGAACATTGCTGAGGTGTGCATAAACAGTGCCAAAACTTAAAGGATTTATAGGAAAAGGTAAGAATAGATTTCACCATACATACATCATCACAGTGATTATCCTAAGTCACATTGAAAACAGGTGTGCTGGGTGAGAGAATTTTGTTATAAGTGCATTGCCTATTGTTTATTTAAATTGCTTTTCCTAAAAGTATAACTATGTTCAATAATTTTTCATAAAATTAATTTTGAGGTTATGGTACTTGTTATTTTTTTAATTAAAAGTATAGTTTTAGGAACAGGACTTGTTACATATAAATAACAGTTAAAGTCTCTTAAAAAAAGTATTGCTACCAATTACTCACCTACTATGGGCCATGTTTCTAATGCATTTTTGCTCACTTTAAAAGATATATTCATTTTTTGTCAATTATAAATTCCAGGCACAGTTCTTAGGACAACCCTTCACAAACACAGGGCCTGTCTTCAGACTCATTAGCTCTACTTCAACAAAATCTGCACAGATGACCTTTTTAATGGTTCCATGCCTTTACTCCCAGTGTTTCTTTGTCCAGAAGTATTCATCCTCCATTGCCTGGTAAACTCCTCATTCTCTGCACCAGTTCACTTGTGACCCCTTTAATTGGGCTTTCCCTTAGGTAGTTACTGAAGTTAATTACGCCCTTTTGTTAGTCCATCATAACTCTATCATATATTTAATTGTGTTTGTTATTCAATATTAAGGAAGAATATCATAGTGATTAAGACAGTGACTATCAGAATCAGACTGAATCAGCAATTCACAGAGCATAACCTCAGGCAATTTATGTGACCTCTTTGGCTTTCAGTTTCACCATCTATAACAAAAGGGGTAATAGCCCTGACCACGTTGGCTCAGTGGATAGAGCATTGGCCTGCAGACTGAGGGGTCCTGGGTTGGATTCCAGTCAAGGGAATGTACCTTGTTTTCAGGCACATCCCCAGTGGGGGACATGCAGGAGGCAGCTAATCAATGTTTCTCTCTCATCAATGTTTCTAACTCTCTATCCCTCTCCCTTCTTCTTTGTAAAAAAAAAAAATCAATAATATATATATTTTAAAAGGGTAATAATAGTAAGTCAAAGGTGGTTGAATATTTCCTATTTCAGCTTTGACATGTAAAGAGCTAGAAGGCTACATTCCTGTCCTCCCAACAAGAACAAGTTAAACAAATTGAAAGTTGATTATTTTCTTGGAACCGTCAGAGAACTGAAGTTGCTGGGCAAACTGCTATCCTAAAATCTGGAGAGACAGACCATCCATAGTTAGAAACCAGAGCCCTTTACCTAGGCCAGATCAGAAGTCACATAAGCAATAAACTGTTGAGAGCATTTTAAACGGCCCTTTGGGTAAATTGTGAGAGGCTGAGTGTGGACTGCTATGAGAATGAGAAAATCCTTAAGGTCACCAATCATAGGGGCAAAACCATTTCTTATAGGCTTTATCCCCCAGGTAAAGAACAAACAAGTCAACTTTAAGAGCTCCAAATCCCCAGAGCTGAAACAATTTGAGCACCAATATGAAGCAGTATTGTATTATAACCCCAAGTATAGAATAAATACACTCAGTCCATAAATGATATAAATAAGTGATTTTCTAAGTAAATAAATGTTAGAGAATAGACTAATCTCCCATAGATGTTGGTATTTTTTCATATATATTTTTTATTGATTTCTTTTAGAGAGGAAGGGAGAGAGACAGAAAGTCAGAAACATCGATGAGAGAGAGACATCGATTAGCCGCCTCCTGCACGCCCCACAGTGGAGATGTGCCCGCAAGCAAGATGCATGCCCCCAACCGGAATCAAACCTGGGATCCTCAGTCCGCAAAACCTCTTGGGGGATGTTAGAGAGCCAGTTTTGGCCCGATCCCCACAGGCCAGGCCAAGGGACCCCTCCAGTGTATGAATTTGTGCAACGGGCCTCTAGTCATATATGTTTATTTTATCAGATTTTCACTATTCTCTAATTCTCTTGCCTCTCCATGAGTCTTATTTATTTTTATAATTCTGGAGATAAATTTTATTAGTTTTTCTTTGGCAGGCTTTGGACATTTAACAAGAATGACCAGAATGATTTATTCAGTAAGTACTTATGAAGGATATCTTCTGCGTTTATAATATGTCTATTATAGAAAAAGAATACACAAAGGGATAGAAAATGTTTTCAAGGAACTTAAAGCTTATCTAGAGAGATTTATTTTTATGTGTATTTATCCATTATCTTGCTATTATCTACTGTCACCCTAAGAAATGTTCAAACCTATAGGGTTTATTTGAGCCAAACTGACGACAATTGCCAGAAAACAAAACTGCAACAGATTGAGAAAATGTTCTGTAAAATGGCACTTTTGCACCTTATTTTATACATTACAGTCAAAAGAAGAGGCATAAGCGGGTTACATGAAATGTATTGGTGATAGATCAGGGAGGCAGGAGAAAGCAAAGCAGGGTAAGGGGAGACTCTCTGGGATTGGATAAAAAGTAAAATGTAGACCCATATATTTTTTGCATAGGTGGTTCAAGGATAGTTAACAGTCAATAATTAACATAATAACAATAATAATGAGGGGATTTTGGTTTCTGCACTGGTACAATGCTTGTGCTTTGAGGGGTCTGAAAAAAAAGGAAATCACTTTGTTATTCCAAAGGCATGTTATCAGGTTTGTTATTCCAGATGCAAAAAGATGACAAGCTTCTTTAAGGTGAAGATCAATCTTTGTTAGAGAAAAATACTTCCCTAGGCCCTGACTCACTGCCATGCACCACTTTTAGTTAAAAAGTTTTAATTTCAGACCATCCTGTGTGTTTGCTCTAGGTCTCTAAATGTGTAAGGCCTCCAGGCAGGACTCTCTGGAGCCTGTCAGGTTTAGTATGTGTCCTCTTTTCATCCATACTACTATAAACACTTTGTTTTTACTCTTTCTTCCTCCAAAATGGAGCTAAGGTAATTAGTATATGAGTTAAGTAGCTAATAAATAGAAAGATAGGAAAGTAATAATGAGGCATCTATCATGTAAATAACTCTACCAATTACATATACCAGCTCCCTCTGATACCTTTGTAATTAGTTATGAATAACTGGAAAGGAACAAAAGAAAGGCCAAATAGTATAGGTATTCACTTGTGCAGCTTTGCCAGGAAGCTGAATTTTAACACATCACAGAGAAGACACCTGTCTCAAGGGGCAATTCCACCATGGAAAGGAAACTGTGAAGGCAGGCTTTGCTTCTAGTTCTACTGAATCCCCAGCTGCACATCTTCTAAGACTAGAGGAAGGGACCTTGTTTACCCAAGGATGCAATTCAATACAAATAAGAATCACTCATCCTCCTGTGCAAGTCTCAGAAAGTTTTTTTCTCTGGTGATGTCCTAAGGACCTGTCCCGAGAAATCAATGGGGAAGGGAATATTACATTTCATTAGTAACATTTCTAGTCAGTCATGTTTAAAGACTGAGTGATCTGACAGGATGCAGATGTGTGCTTTTAGCAGTTTTCTTAACTTCTCTGTTTCTGTATATCCTAGCCTTAGGTAAAGATAAATGTGCGGTTAATTTGTGTGCATGGGGGAGGGGGAGAGGGGAGTGCCCCTCAGCCCAGCCTGCAACCTTTCCAATCTGGGACCCCTTGAGGGCAGTCATACATCTCTCTCACAATCCAGGACTGCTGACTCCCAATTGCTTATCTGCCTGCTTTCCTGATTGTCCCTAGCTACTTCTGCTTGCCAGCCTGATCATCCCCTAACCACTCTCCTGCCAGCCTAATTGCCCCTAATTGCCCTCCCCTAAAAGCCTAATCAACCCTAACTGCCCTCTCCCTACAGGCCTGGTCACCCCTAACTGCTCTCCCCTGCAGGACTGGTCTCCCGAAACTGCTCTCCCCTGAAGGCTTGGGTTACCCCCAGCTGCCCTTGCCTGCAGGCCTGGTCACCCTCAACCTCTCTCCTCTGCCAGCCTGGTTCCTCCCAGCTGCCCTCTCCTGCTAGCCATTTGTGGAGGCCATCTTGTGTCCACATAGGGGCAGCCATCTTGTGCATTGGAGTGATGGTCAATTTGCATATTACTCTTTTATTAGGTAAGATAGAGGCCTTGTGCATAGGTGGGGGACAGCTGGTTTGCCCTGAAAACCAGCCGGCCCTCACCCATGCACCAGACCTCTATCCTATCTAACAAAAGATAGTATTAGGGTGAGGATTCTCTTGGGGCATGGGGCAACTTGAGCAAGGGGCCTGTGGTGGTTGGCAGGCCAGCATTGCCCCTGGGCCACCCAAGTGGAGGCCCTGGTATCTGAGATTTATGAAGTTAATTTGCATACTCACTCCTGATTGGCTGTTGGGTATTGCAGGAGAAAAATGTGTTTATATTTTTAATTTTGGATCTTGAGTATTAAAGAAAAGTGAGCAGTCAGAACATTATTGAGAATATTCTATAGTATCTGATTTTGATATATATTCAAAAAGTAATGCCAAATTGCTTTTTCATTAATAGATTTTCAGTTGTCTTTTTCCTCCATCTTCCCATTTGAATTAGAATTACAGTTTAATTTTGCATTTAGATCAATTCTGAAGTCCCTTAAATCACCTTTTTTTACTCATATTTGATTCCTAAGATTAAAAGTAAAAATGTTCAGAAAATAATACCAGTACATTTATTTATGGATTTTATTCACCTCCAATAGTAACTTAAATTCTCATAGATGGATTTTTTTTCTCATTAATTTTCTTCATCCTGTTACTGTAGTTAGCTAAATAAGAAGAAAGCGAAGGGAATCCGACACTATTGAGCCTAGTGGTCTGAGTAATATGAGCCTATTTGCTTCAGTAGGAATCTACAGCTTCACATACACCTTAAGTATCTGATTTTGATAGTATATTCAAAATCAGAGCCTAGTGGTCTGAGTAATATAAGCCTATTTGCTTCAGTAGGAAGCTACAGCTTTACATACACCATAAGGAATCACAGAATTATTGATTCACTTTAAAAAAGATGAATATGCCTCTCTTCCCTCCTAGTACAGGATTGTCGGGGGAAAAGAGTGGGGGCTAGGGGAGGTAAACACATGTGCAATAGAAGTCTAACCTGAGAAGAGGATCATTGGTCAGGGGTAGACCCAATGCAAGCCTCAGAAAGCTTGGAAAGTTGATTGGTTATTTTGAAAAAGTTCCTAGTTTATTCCAAAGCCAAGATGATAAAAACCCAGGAACCAGGAGAACAAAGAAGCATTCCCGCCCACACTCCTCCTCAATGCACAATCTAACTGCAACTGATGCCTGGGGCAGAGTGAGTGAGCTCAAAAGGATTAAGCTTTAATATTAATATGAAGCAGGAACTGTGGACACTGGCTTTGCTGAAGATACAGTTGACTTTTTTCCATTGCAGGATAGATAGAAATGGGACATTGCGGATCTAGGAGGGGCATTCTTTTAATGTTTGCTTGAGAACCCAAATAAATCTTGCCACCTCATAGTTTTCCATGCATGGGTCCTTGGAATGCTTTTCTAATAATCTCATGGAAGAACACGATGTCCACTGGCAATAATCCAATTTTTAATGTCTCATTTTTACTGTCCTCATTTTTTTTATTTATAATTATTTATATGCTAGATTAGCAACTGTCAACCCTTTTTAATTCATGATGCACATAAACTACTAAAATTCTGTGGCATACTAAAAAATAGATTATATTTTTGCCAATCTGACAAAAACATAGGTATAATTTTGATTCACTCATACTTATGGCTCTTATTGTGTTGGATGTTGTATTTCTTTTTAATTTGGCAATCTAAGGCACTAGTCAAGTATTGCTTGTTTCAAAGCGTTTTGTAGCACACTGGTTGAAAATCGTTGTGTTAGACCATAATCTTTCTTGCACAGTTTTGGTTATGAAGTATATTTGCTATCTATTCATATTTTCTCTCACAAATTACTTATTTATTTATTTTTCATAAACAATATATTCTTTCCTTTATAGATTTAATGACACTCTTAAGCATACAAATGACTTCCTGTCTCTATTGGCCGCATTCCCGGAAGCATACATGTATCTGTTTTACTAAACCTCTGGCACATCATATTCTTTCTTTCTTATTTCAATACTGATAATTTAAAAAAAAAAAAACTGTTCCTTAAAATCTTAGCTCTCACTGCACTTGTACTATAAAAAGTTTCAGGAAATTATCATCAAAAACATGCACAATGATAGTATAGGTCCTTTAAAAAATAACCAAAAATACCCTATAATTTCATTATGGAAGAGTTCTGATATTATACTGGAAGTACTAACAGAAAATGTCTATGCTCACCAAAAAGGCTACTCTATTTTATTGTGTGAATCAGTGCCAAGAATTTTTTAGTCTACTATAGCCCTATTTCTCAGTTCGAAAATGATAGTCTATCAGGTGCAATACATATAGTAAATGGAAGTCTGTCAAGCTTTATATTCTTTGCATGAAACTGAAATATGAATTGAAAGAATTATAATTTGCACTGATTCCAGAGATGAAGATTAAAGTGTTAACACTTTGTTTCACTGTATGATGCTCAGCAGTCTTTGATAGAGTCTTTGCAGGGGATTCTTCAGTAGCTCAAGTAACATAGCAAAACTCAACAACAACAACAAAAAATTCCTCCAGCTCACTTCTAAGTGGAAGGGAAAGTAGGTGCTCTTTCACAGGCTGGAAAGGAAATAATCATATTGAAAAGTACCAATTTAGCCCTGATGATGATTATCGGGTGCTGCAAGATGAGTCACAATTTACAAGCATTCCTGGCAGAGGCCTGCGGTTTTTATAGCTTGGAGAACTTGGGACTGTGTCTTCAGTTAAGTGAAACTAGTGAAGATTTAACATCATTCCTTTTTTCTTGTCAAGAAACAAACTTTTACTTATTCTCCATGGAGTGGGGTGTGTGTGTGTGTGTGTGTGTGTGTGTGTGTGTGTGTGTGTGTCTAATTCATCTTGGTGACATCAAAAATTTCAGAAGCCTTATGAATATCCCTGAGGTGAGGGACTTCCCTGAGGGAGGCAGCATTGATCTGATGGGTGTCATGGACTTGTATCCATCCTGACATGGTGTTTCTAGGTTCTATTTCACTGCTGGTCTCACATGACTACCCAGACTTTCAGGATAATAAATCCAGTCTTCAGTTAACAGAAGAAGAAATTTGAAAAGCTTTGGGATTCCAAATTGAGATACTTTCTGTTTCTCTTCTTTTATTTAGAGCTTTAAAAAAGATGATTTTAACACCTGTCATTTAACTGCTATTGATTAAGTGTCTGCTGTGAGTTAGGGACTCTTTTTTGATATTCGGCATACATTATTCCATTTATTCCAGGAGGACATATTATTATGCTCATTTTATGAATGGTGTAAGGAGAGGCTTTTAAAAGTCAAGCAATGCACTTGAGATCATTCAACTAGCAAGGAGCACCCAAGTTTCTGTCTCTGAAGTATGTATCCTTAATCAGATTTTCACCTTATTATTAAAATATAAATTCAGAACAGTTAGTTTTGCTCAAAAATGCATGGCCCAGAAATTTTAACACTTAGTACATACTGTTCTGTTATTCTCTTTGTATACCAAATTATGCTCCATTAAGACATAAAGGGTATTCTCTTTGCCTGGCAGAAACAACTGCATAATCTAAGCATTCCACATGGTCCCTGCCTCACACAGAGGTGTTCAGAGAAGACTGAGTGCATCAGGCACACGTATCTCATTACTGCTTTCAGAGACTGTGTCAGTGTCCTATCAAAGACACTGCTTTAGGAACTTGGGCTCTCCAAGAGCAATACCTGAAATGGATAACTGATACCTGGACTATTTTTTGAATATATTATCATTTTCTATGCACTCTGAGGTAAACTTTGAAGACCCTAATACAAACACAGTGTTGTAATTGTCTTAAAGAAATGAAAGTCACTTAATCTCCTTCACCTTTGCAAGGTAAATATGTTTAAGATCCAATGGAATACCTTAAAATCTTGACTAATAGTAAAGTCTCGAATTACTTATCTTTTTAGATCCTGCCACAAACTTTGAATTGTATTTCCTGACCCTTATCCAATTAGTTCCCTTCTGACTAAAACATCATTCTTCCCTCCTTTGCTCTTCCTGCCTCCCTGAGCAAAATTTAACCAGCTGCATTATTAGCGATTATTGTATTCATTGAAGATTCCTCAAGCAGTAGAAAGAGAACGGGATAGTTGAAACAAATGGAAAATATTGTAGAGAAGAGGTAAGAGGTAAGCCCTTTGTTGGATGATCACCATCAGCTCAAGCATAGAAAAAGGCCAAGTTCTATAGAGTAGATACACAGGGGAAATACAAAGGTGGGGAAATGTAGAAGAGTCAGTATGAGCAATGTGTTGAAAGAATATTAAAGTGCAGTCTTTGAAGACTTACCTTGGGAATCAGACAGCCTGGGCTTAATGCCAGCTCTGCACTTTCTCAGTTTGTGACTTTGGATATGTTATTCAACTTCCATAAGTTTTGCTTTTCTCATTGATAGATAAAATTTGGGTCATACCAACATCCATACCCACAGGCTGGGATGAGCATTAACAGTGCTCATCATCATAAATCCACTGATATGGTATGAAGTGCTCAATAAGCAGTAGCTATATGGAGTTAATGAAGAATACCTTTGAGGTCAAATGTGATCCAACCTACTTGTCTGTGTGCCTAGCATATAGTAGGCATGCAGTGAATGTTGGCGCAATAAAGAATGTATTTAGCAGATTGGATTGGAAAGTACACATAGAACAGAAGAAACAAAAAACTACCTGGTTGCGAAAGACAAAATAAAAGCTAAATCTATTTCTTCAATATTTTCATGGCAGATATGAAAGTGAGATAATTTATCTATTAATTGCTTGTAGTAAATGTTGCTCACCAGCTGCCTGTTTCTTGGGATTCTTCTCTGAGTTCCTAGGAATGATTTGGTGTTGGAGTAAACTTTATGTTAGACTTAAGGGATATCAGGATTTCTCTAATTCATGATACTATTTATGATATCTCCTAAAAGAGTTTGTCCTATGAAGATGGATATTTTTAAACTGTGACTAATTATAAAGCTGTCTCATTGCATGTTTAAGGTATTCTGCAGTAGAAAGTATTATATTTAAAGGGTAGAAGGAAGAGACCATTTCTTTTTGTACTGTTAACTCAATTGTTCATATGTAGTAGCTAAAATTATGTTTTAAAAATATGCCCTTACACAGGGCATTTCATACTCAATGCTGCCTTCGAGAGAATATAAGGTTCATAAGTACTTGACTTGCTCAGAAAAACAGTGAACATTATATTACATTTGAAGTACTGACTACTGCATTAATTCTTTCAATAACTCCAGCATTTTACTGTAGGGTATGCATATATAATTTCAGGTATGAGTTACTGTTCTCTAATTATGACTCTAATTATGTTTTTATACTCTGGGTCAGTTCATTAAAACTATGCTACTCAGTGACTACTCTTTCATCTTCTTTAGTGCATACATTGTCACAACCCTTTTTTTGGCCAAATGCTCATCTTCACATACTAAATTGAGGTTTGCCTGTATTCTTCAACTGTCTTTTTTTATATATTTAGATGTGCTTTAAACCTAAGTGCTTTGAGAAATCTTTAAAGATTTAAGAAAATAATTGAAGCAATTACTAAAAATACTAAAGTGTATTTTAACACTATTGAAAAATATAAATCCTGGCTTCAAAGGCTTAAAAGCTTTTTCTCTCCTCCCCCGCCCTCAGAAAACTACATGGCTTATGATATTTATCTATTCTCAAGTAATTTTGGATGTAGATATCATAGTGAGAAAATCTGTTTTGTTTTAACATATATATAAAAGTAGAGGTTGAAGGAGAAAGTACAAATAAATAAAATAATTTTGAGAAAAGAATTTATAATTTAATTATTATTAGAAGGGTTGAATTATAGCTCCCAAAGAGTATGTCCACATTGTAACCCCCAGAATTGTGAATGTGACCTTGTTTGAAATGGTATTATTCCTGCGTATGTTTCTCTCTTAGGGGATAACTTTTTTATTCTGTGTAAGTTCATTAAAAATATGATTTTCAACATTTGAAAATAGAGTGTTTGGAAAAAAATCTTTGAAGAATAAGTTACTAATTTGTTCTTTTGCACTTTATCATCTACATTCACAATATATTTTTGCTCTAATGAAAAGCAATAAGTTATTCTAGAAGATTAAATTGTTATAGAGAAATATACTACTATCATTTCTTTTTTTAAATTATTTTTATTGATTTTAGAGAGGAAGAGAGAGGAACAGAGAGAGATGGAAACACCAATGATAAGAGAGAATCATTAATCAGCTGCTTCCTGCATGCCCTCTACTGGGGATCCAGCCCGCAACCCAGGTATGTGCCCTTGGTCAGAATAGAACCTGGGACCCTTCAGTCCACAGGCTGACTTTCTATCCACTGAGCAAAACTGGCTAGGGCACTACTATCATTTCATTTGTACAACACTGTATCTAAAAAAAAAAGGAGGAGGCATTTATTTAATCTGGAAAGAAAGCTGAAGCATAAATTCTTTCTAATTATTGCTCATGCATCTGAGACATTTTCATTCATTCATTGATTAAATAAATATTTATTGAGCACCTATTCTGTATCTACCTATATGGTAGAGATATGACCAGATATACATAAACAAGTATTGCTGTCCTCATGAATCTTATATTCTATTGCAAGAAGAGGAGGAACATCCAATAAGCATGAAACATAATAAATTATATATTACATTATGATATATATGGTCAGTAAAAAGGAAAAAGTGTTTTATTAGAAGGTTGCAAATTTAAGGGTCAAATCTCTGATAAATACTCGAGGAAGGTAAGAAAATGAGTCATGAAAAATACATTGGGGAAATAATTTCCAAACATAGTGAACAGTCAGTCTAAGACCTATTCCTGGTGTGTGTAGTGTAATAAACAGCAGGAAAATAATTGAAGCTATTGCTAGCAAAACTAACATGCATTTAAACACTGTCAAACCAATGAAAGCAATGTGGAAGCTAGTAGTAGATGAAGTCAAAGAGATAACAAGAGGAAGATACATGAGGTCTTTATGCAATTTGAAGATTTTTAGCTTTTTTTTCTAAATGAAATACATAAATATTGGAAGGTTCAAATAAAAGTAAAATGATTTAAAAAGAACATTCTCTATACTGTGCAGAAATAGATGATACATATGAAAAGTTAGGATCAGGAAAATTCGAAGGCTTTTGGCATAATGTAGGTTCATGTTATTTGTACCAACAGGAGCAATATAGGTGGTCAGAGGTGGTAAAACTAAACATGATTTGCTGCTGGATTAGATTTAGGTGTAGGAAAAAGAAAGGATTCCAAGATGATTTCAAAAAGAGAAGATTCAAAGATTTTTAACCTAACTGAAGAGATGAAGCTGTCATGAACTGAAATCAGGAAGACAACAGATAAAGTGGATTTTGAGGGGTAAGATAATAAACATGCTAGCTTCAGATATCTATTTTATATCTGAAAAGTTGAGTAGGTTGTCCGAGATATACAGAACTGAATGAAATTCAAGGGAGAGTTTCAGGCAGGAGTTGTATATTTAGCATACAAGAGATAGTTAAAGGCATGCAATTGAATGAGATCGCCAATAAAGTTAAGAAAGCAGAGAACATAAGAACTCCAAGGGCTGAGTTTGGTCTCAGTGATATAGGAAAAAACACACCATAAATTTGATCCCAGGAAACCAATTGAAGATTAAAAATAAAAAGTTTCCTAATGAAGAAAAGAGATCAACTTGACTGCTAATGGGTCAAATATTATATAATAGCTATTAATTGAGTATTGGATTTAACAATGTAAAGGTTATTGCTGACTTAACAAGAATAAGTTCGATGGAGTAATAGAAGTAAAATTAATGTTGGAATGGATTCAATGGACAATGAACAGAGAAGAATCTCAGATAAAATACTAACAATTCTTTCACAGCATTCAGTTATAAAGGGAAGCAGCAAAATGGAGGTCAATCTGTCAAAATGATTTTTCTTTAAGATTGGCAAATTAGCAGGATAATTTTTCATAGAAATGATGCAGCAGAGAGACAATACTTGATGATATAGAAATAAAATTGGAAAGTTGTATAGCAGTCCCTTCTTATCTGCAGTTACATACAGTCAACTTAAGTCTGAGAATATTAAGTGGAAAATTCCAGAAATAAGCAATACCTTAAACCACATGCTATTTTGAGTAGCATAATGAAATCTTATAATGTCCCCCTCTGAGCTGCCTGGGACATGAATCATTCCTCAGTCCATGCTCTAGATGCTCTCCACCCGTTAGTCACTTAGCAACCACCTTAGTCACCAGATAGACTGTCACAGCATCACAGGGCTTATGTTCAGGTAACCCTCATTTTATTTCATAATAGTCACCACAGAGCAAGAGTAGTGAGGCTGACAGTTCAGATATGCCAAAGCGTAACTATAAAGTGCTTCCTTTATTGACAAAGTGAAAGTTCTCCACTGAAGGATGAAAGAAGATAAATTTTATGTTGACGTTGCTAATATCAATGTAAGAACTAATTTTCTATCCACAAAATTGCTTAATTCATAAATTACACTTAATAAAAATATGCATGTGTAGATACAGAAGCAACCTCATTAGTTTCTGGTTTATCCATCATGTATTTTTTTTGCATAAACAAGTGAAGCATGAATACTTTCTTATAATCCTTTTCTCTTATATGAAGGATATTGTATGGTAGATACACTTTTGCACTTTGTTTTCAGAGCATGCAGGAGTTTTGTTTGTTTGTTTGTTTTTTGGCTTCATAATAATGTGTCTGAAATAATTTCATATCAGTTTATAAGTGTACTCCTCAAATTTGTTTGCAGCTCTATCCTACTCCATTTTGTGGAGGCATGGTAGTTTATTGACCATTTCCTATGTTTGGACACTTAGAGAAGCGTTATAATTTTGTTTGGCGAGATGGTTATTGACTCATTCTACTGTAGCAGATTACCTATTGTGCCCCTTTTCTAATAAGAGAATTATACTTCCCTGGGCTTTTGATATAAGGAGTGATATTGGGGCTTACTTTGGCCAATGACATATATGCAGAATTAAAATGTGTAATTTCTAGATAGAAGTTTTGGGAGCCAGCTCATACCTCACCATAATCTTTTATATTTTTTTTTGCTACACGATGAGCAAGGTATTTAATAGGTTTTGCTTTGTCATTCTGGATTCTGGGATAAAGACAGTGTGCAGTAAAGCTACAGCCAAGACTCGGTGGTTTTGAAATGTGACCAAGAAACAGACTGTTGTGGCTACGTATATGCCACTGAAATTCTGGGATCATATGGTGCTGCAACACAACTTTTCCTAACCCTTCTGAAGTAACTAGGTAATACGCCATATATATATGTGTGTGTGTGTGTGTGTGTGTGTGTGTGTGTGTGTGTATTAAAGCAATAAATAGAATCCATATCTTTGTATGAATCTGCTCAGTCTGGTATAACAAGATACATAATCTGGATAGCTTATACAACAGAAACTAACTTCTCATAGTCTAGAGGCTGAAGTACAAGATCAAGTTGCCAACAGGGTTTCTGGTGAAAACTCTTTTCCTGGCCTGCAAACAGCCACCTTTTTGTTGTGTCCTCTCATGGCTTTTCCTTTATGCATGTGAGGGGAGATGAGAGAGAGAGAGAGAGAGAGAGAGAGAGAGAGAGAGAGAGAGAGAGAGAGAGAGAGAGAGAAAAGAGAACCTGCTATACCTTCCTCTTCTAATAAATACCAGTACACTAGTTCTATTGATCCTATGACCTCATTTAAACTTACACTTCGCTAAAGGTTCTTATCTCCAACTAACGTCACATTGTGAGGTTAAGGCTTCAACATATACATTTTGGAGAGGTACCATTTAGTCAATAACATCTTTCCCTCATTGCCCAAAGTAAAGTCTCCTTCTGTCCCCATTTATCTCCACACGTCCTTCTTCATATATTCATTCTTCCCAATCCAAGGTGCAAGGTATATGTTGCATAACCTAGCAAAACACAACAAATTTCTTCTTTATTATCAAGTAAAAATCTTGATGTTTTTCCCCCTCAAAGAATTGCTGAGTGAACTTTTTCACTGGTATACATTTCCATACCTAGCAAATAAATTCAGGAGTCACTGACTTAACGTGATCTTTTCTTCTTTCTCTTTAAACACTGATACCTGTATCAATGCTGACAAGTAGAAGGGATCCCGCTGTGCTATGAGGCAGAAGTTCAAAGGGACATACAACTCAACATTTTGAAAACATTGCTTTCGTCTCAAAAACAATATCATATATTATGTCCTTCAATTATCTAAAACTTGTACTCAATTAGTAATTTCCCACTTAAATTCAGTTCCTGAGCAGACATATTGCTTTTCTGTACCAAACAATGAGAAATATATCAACCTAAAATACCTTCTTTTTCCATGCCAGCTTTCATGATAGTCTGTGCTAAATTTATTGTTCATCTATTCTCAAAAAGTCCTTTTGGGTGCTTTTGGGTGCTCTATATTTTTTAAAGTATTTGCATATTGTGTTGTTATAAATATTGCTGTTGGTAATGTATTTAATATATGGGATTACCTTATAACTTACATTTGTATGTTATCTATAAAAATAAAAGAGTAATATACTAATTGGACCAGACACCATTCCGGACGTCCTTCTGGATAAAGCCAGGGCTGGAAGGAAGCCCAGGTCCCAGGTGCAAGAGGGAAGCCAGTGCTGGCAGCTGGGGGAAGGAAGGCCTACTCTTGCATGAATTTTTTTTTGCACTGGGCCTCTAGTCTATAATAATAATCTATAATAATAAAAGTATATTATGCTAATTAGACAGATAGCCGAACAACTTCTAAATGAAGCTGCAGCAGCAAGGGGCTGAGGTAGAGGCAGTTAGGGGTAATCAGGCAAGTGATGAGGCAAGCAGGAGAGTAATTAGGGATACTTAGGTAGGCCGGAGAGTGGTTAGGAGTGATCAGTCAGGCAGGCAGCGGGGTTATGGGTGATCAGGCAGGCATGAAGAGTGGTCAGGGGTGATCAGGCAGGAAGGTGAGTGGTTAGGGATGATGAAGCAGGCAGGCAGAGGGGTTAGGGACAATCAGGCAGACAGGAAAGCAAATAATTAGGAGCCAACAGTCCTGGATTGTGAGAAGGATGTCCGACTTCCAGATATCCCCAAGGTGTCCCAGATTGAGAGAGGGTGCAGGCCAGGCTGAGAGAACCTCCCCCCACCCCCTGCCATGCATGCATTTCATGTATTGGTCCTTTAGTATATATTATAATGTGAAGTAGATAAAGCTTAAATAAGGCTTTTAAATAAAGCTTAAATAAGGAAATAAATAAGCTTTTTTGTTTATTACTAGCTGATTGTAATTTTGACTGAAATTATAAGCAAAAAGAACTGCCTTTTTTTTTTGTGAATACCCATGACCTTAATGTAAATTACAAAGTAAGATGTATGAATCTGACTAAAAATGTTAATTATTCTTGTAGGAAAAAAAAAAGTATATGGCCACTGAAAGTTAAGTTTGTCTGTTTTTAAAAGGTCATGTAGAAGCTCATGCGCTATGGTTTGCCATTTAAATGAGCATATAAAGTGTTTTTGTATAGTTTTTCTTTAATTAAGGGCATAGATTTTAAAATAATCATAAATTCTAAGTAGCTTTAATTGTTTAAGACAAAAAGAAGTTGGCTCATATTTATTGTGATATTTACACTATTTTAGAAATAGAAAGTTTCCAGAGATTTGGAAAAAAATCTAATTTAATATGAGTGCTTTTATTTCTCAACATAGTTCCGTAAGTTCCTAAATTGTTACCTACTCTTGTTGTGTTCTGAATAGTTTTTTTTTCTTTTCTGAAAAATGAGATATTTTAGATTATGTTTAAGATTCTTTCCTTTTATCTTGTAATTTGTTAACTTTTTATTGCTTCTAATTGTCTTTAATATCCAATATCCTGGTTTACTATATTAATTTTTATATCTGATCACTTAAGCAAGCAACACTACATATATTATTAATGCTATAAATTTAGATCCATTTTCTATTTGACAAAATAAAAACCTTTTCAAAGTTAGATTTTTTTGTAATAGACTTAAAACTTACCTTTCTTTTTCCCTGACAGTTATTGACCTTTCTTGCAAGAGATTATTAGCTAAAGGTCATTGCCTTTTTATTTTGTTACCTTAAAGTTAAAGAATTTATTATCTCATCTTTATTACTATGGCAGATCATTTTCTTTATGGGCTGTGTAGTACATAAATAATGCAAGATTTAAAGTCTTAGAATTCCTTTATCAGCATATAGCAAAGTACTTAAAAAATCCTTTTTTGGCTGGAGTTAAGAGTTTACTTTTATGCTGAATCCACTAAAGCTTTGGGAACTGCTTATGTATGGCAGGCCAGCTACTGATATTGGGCAAATCTGAGGATAGACCTACTACCTATTGAATTTAACCCCCATTAAATTCACCAGAAAAGAAACAGATGGAAATGCAATTTTGATTTTTAAGATTATCATTTAGATGATGCTGCCTTGTTTTATTCTATTACTGGGGTTCTAGCATGACTACTAGAATAAGAAAGAAAATAACTGAAAATCAAAATGGAAGTATGCAGTAAGAATGGGAAAATAAACTGCATAAATGTGATGCCCACTAGAAATATTTTGCAACAGGAAACAGAATGGCCCTTTTTACTTTCCTTAGTAGAATTTAAATAAAATAGAAGATACGAAGGTCCTGGTTGACAAAAATGTAACACATCTCTCAACTATTTCAAGTTCTATTACCACCCAGAGGAGGATAAATAGAAGTCAATATTACACTTTTCCAAAATGCATGTACTGGAATACTGCCAAATAATTATGTGGCAAATTTTGACCTGTTTCAAGATGCTTATCAACAGAGGGTTCAAAAGATCAGCAATTCTGCCTCTAAAAATTGAGAGGCCTAATTAAACTTATTTATATATTCTGTAAATCATTGTTATTTTTAAAGCACTATTAAAAACTGGCTCATGCATTTGATTCCTAAGTCTTCCTAATTGTGACAGATGTTAAACTGCCATAACCCAAGGGATGGTGGGGACCATAAAATCTTCAATTGACGTGGATTATTTTCTACACTAAATGTTTGCATGTCGAAATAATTCCATTAGTGCCCTGGCCAGTGTTGCTCAATGGTTAGAGCGTCAGCCTGGGCACTGAAGGGTCACGCATTCGATTCCGGTCAAGGGCAAGTACCTGAATTACAGATTCTATCCCTGGTGTGTGAGGAAGGCAACCAAACGATGTCTCTTTCTCTCACACCTATGTTCTCCCTATCTCTTTCTCCCCCTCCATCCCTCTCCTTCTTCCACTCTCTTTAAAAATAAATGGAAAAAATATCCTTGGGTAAGGATTAACCGATAACAATAATAATAACAATAATTCCATTAACTCGTATTGAATAATAACACAAAAATAAATTTCAGTGTAAAATAATATAAACAAAATCTACATACATAGTATAATGATAATAGACATTCAAATGCAATTTTTTTAAATATATTTTATTGATTTTTTACAGAGAAGAAGGGAGAAGTATAGAGAGTTAGAAACATCAGTGAGAGAGAAACATAGATCAGCTGCCTCTTGCACACCACCTACTGGGGATAATATATTTTATTGATTTTTTACAGAGAAGAAGGGAGAAGTATAGAGAGTTAGAAACATCAGTGAGAGAGAAACATAGATCAGCTGCCTCTTGCACACCACCTACTGGGGATGTGCCTGCAACCAAGGTATATATATACCCTTGATTGAATCAAACATGAGACCTTTCAGTATACAGGTTGACGCTCTATCCACTGAGCCAAATCAGTTAGGGCTCAAATGCAAATTTTTAATTAAATAGATTTAGAAACCTTTTTTCCTCACTTCTCCTTTTTTTAATGTCTCACTATGGATTCAATTAATAAAGCAATAAAGAGAACTACAGAAATATTTTTAAAATATTCAACAAATGTTGGTGAACTGTGATTTTAACAAGAAAAATAAATCAACAAAATACATGGTGTTATGGATTATTTTTATCATTTGGTTATTTTCTAAAGTGTTTTAGAGTATAGGGAAAATGGAGACACCAGAGTTCGAATTGAAGTTAGGAATAGCTCAAATTTTTTATCCATTTTAACTAATTGAACATTCTTTTTAAAAAATTAAAGAAAGTAAAACTAGTGTAATTTACCTTTGCACACCTATTTGTACCTCAATAAAAATTTTAAGTAGTTCTACATATTTTATTTAACAGATGTATAAAAGAATGAGATGAATTTGGTAATAATTATTAAGTCATTAAATTAATTGATAATTATTTTAATAACATCATTAATAATATTTTAAGCGTCATGTGGATATGGCATTTTGAATAATTTAACACAAGAAAATTAAATTGATATTATAGGAACAAAAATGCTGCAGAGTCTGTCAATAACTAATTTATTGAAAGTTTTTAATTTAGCAAAATACTGTATAGCAAATAATTATTTAACACTTTGTATATGAAAATGAGGCCTGGCCACTAAGTAAGAAAGTTCTGGGTGAAGAATATAAAGGTAACACATAAAAAATCTATGTAATATAAGTTATGATGAAATAGGAGAAAAATAAAGATATAAATAATGTCCCAAAAAGGATTTTGGACATAATTTCATGGACTAGAACAAAGCAGGGTTATATGTAATTGTTTAAGCAGTTTTGTGACTATTGATGAGCAGAATAATTTTAATACATGGATGAATGAATAGTATATTATAGTGAAATATACTATGGGACAAAAAGGTGGACCCAAATATAAGGTTTATGTTTTGTCCAAACTGGTTTGGCTCAGTGGAGAGAGCTTCGGCCTGCAGACTGAAAGGTCCCAGGTTCGATTCCGGTCAAGGGCATATATCCTGGTTGCAGGCATATCCCCTGTAGGGGGTGTGCAGGAGGCAGCTGATCGATGTCTCTCTCTCATCGATGTTTCTGGCTCTCTATCCCTCTCCCTTCCTCTCTGTAAAAAAATCAATAATATATATATATATATATATATATATATATATAAAATATATTTGTTTTGTCAAATAGCATAAATATACATTTCTTTATTTAAACAGTGGAGGCTCAGTGCACGAAATTCATGCATGGGTAGGGTCTCTAGGCCTGGCCGGCAATCAGGGTGGCTCAGGGTCTTCCTTCCTGGCTACCATCTGCCTGGGGCCTCCTTTATTCTGTGCCGCCCCCTAGTGGTCAGCACACATCATAGTGAGCGATAGAATCCCTGGTCTTCTGGTCAAACTCCCAGGGGGGACACTTTGCATATTAGCCTTTTATATATATAGATGGGAATATTTTCCTACTAGTATGATAGTATTTCCACTGGGCCCATTAAAACTTATATTAATATTTGTTGCACACATCACTGAAAATAATAAGACATGATCTTTCTGCTCTAAAAGATATATATACTGATAGCTGTTTAAAAGCAAACAAATAGAAAAAAACATGATCTTTCATGTGATTATGCTCAAGCATTTTAAAGAAACAGATCGGTGACTTAGTGCAAAAGCTTTTCCAGCCTATCAAGTAAATACGTATTTAACAACTTCGTAAATTTCAGGTCAATGGTCCAATAGACCAAAAAGTCTTAGAGCTGTTATACTATATCCTTTTAATGTACATTTAGGGAATTTAAAAATTGG
This sequence comes from Lasiurus cinereus, assembly GCA_011751065.1. NCBI lineage: Eukaryota > Metazoa > Chordata > Mammalia > Chiroptera > Vespertilionidae > Lasiurus > Lasiurus cinereus. The sequence goes on along the minus strand of JAAGEH010002252.1, from coordinate 6,836 downwards.
AGATTATTGACTTGATTATTGAAGCAGAGTAGCCATTACAGTTTATCAGGTAATTAAATATTCTACCATAAAAAATTGCATTTATAGGACACAGTTATAATTTATGAATAAAATTAAATATAATATTACTTTCAAAACCACTTGCTTAATTTTAAATTATTTTGGCTCATATTCTCTTCTTTTCTATAATACATGTTTCTTCCATGTGTAAGATACCTGTCTGGGTCTGAAAATTTAACTGACAAAAACAAATTAAATTAATAGTAGAAAAACATGTGAATTTAATATAAAGTTTACATGGTAATGGAAACTTAGTAAGGAATGAAGACCACTTAGATCTGTGTATTTTATGCTGTTGTTGATGAAGACTTAGCAGTTGTGTAAAAAATATGGTAGGTTATGGAGTATGAGGTATACTCTTCTTCTCTCCCTAAAATCAATAAAAACATATCCTCATGTGAGAATTAAAAATTAAAAAAGAAATAAATGAGTAAACTATAGGCACTAATGTTTAGCAACATGATAATATTATGACTAAGGCTGAACATTGGCTAATGTTGCACTATAGATGATACCAATAATAAAATTCAATAATTATGGATTTTATGCAATTAAAATAGCACAAACAATATCAGTCAGTGTTTTTTTACTTTGGCTTGAATTAGAACCACCCGGCAGAACTTAAGAGTCACAACTCTGTTTCTGAAATAATTGATTTCCAGTGAAACTTAGTAAATTTCTCAGATAATTTTAATGTACAGCAAAGGATTGACAAAAATATTCAAATTTTTGTTATTCTGCATAACTTAAAATTATTTAATATTCTATGAAAAATTTTGAATTTAAACATTTTGGCATTTTCTAACAATTTGTGCTTTTCCTCATTGCTATCTCCAAAGCCCATATATTATCTAATAAACTACAAGTGCTTAATTAACAGCTATTGAGTTTTAAATTATATGAATAACTGACTGAACAAACAAAAAACAAAGGACGAATGAATAAATCATTATACTCAAGCTATAGCTATAGTAATTATTCTAGTAAATGACATTTCATAAAACCGTTAATAGAAACATTCCTTCATGAGATGTTTATTTTTATTTTTATGTTCTTCCTTTATTTTGATGATTCTCAATGTTTACTACATTCTCAATATCAGAATTATTGGGAGGCTTGTCAAAACAGATTGCTGGATTCCAACTCCAAAGTTTCCCAGGGACACCTGGGAACTTAATGCCTTTCAGGGACCGCACTTTAAGAACTGCTGCTCAAACTCAAATGTCAACCTTCTTTTAGAAATTTTGTAGCTTATCCAAAGACCTTCACACAGGTCTAACAAATTCCACCTGTCTGATGTGCTGGCATCACTTGGCCCTCATCATATTATCCTGTAGAAATTGAAGTGGCAAGAACCTCACGTGACAACCTTGCCCCTGCTTTGATGTGACTAATGCTATCTTTTATTTCTGACCTAGGGATTTAATGTCTTCTGCCAGTAATCACTCAATTGAGAATCTGCAAGTAGGATAAAATTTCTGATCAGTCATAATTCTTTCAACAGCATATATAAAAATATAACAACAATTTCGCAACTTATTTACATGTAGTGTATGGCAGTTTTCCTGGCATGTTGTAACATTGACATTGAAAAGATGTATTTATAGATGGAAGTCCTAAATAGTTATTTTTCTCCAGTTTAAGTGAGATTCTTAGAGGTTATAATTCATTTTAAAAAGAAGGAAAGAAGGAAGGAAGGAAGGAAGGAAGGAAGGAAGGAAGGAAGGAAAGAAGGAAGGAAAGAGGGAGGGAGGGAGGGAGGGAGGAAGGGAGGAAAAGAGATATCCCTCTTGCAATAATCCAGGACCACTGGTTCCTAATCACTCACCTGCCTGCCTGCCTAATTGCCCCCAACTGCCCTCCCCTGCCAGCCTGATCTCGCTCCCAATTGCCCTCACTTGCTGGCCTGGTTGCCCCCAGCTATCCTCTGCCAGCCTGGTCAGCCCCAACTGCCTTCCTCTGCCAGCCTGGTCGCCCCTAACCCCTTGCCAGCCTGGTCTCATCCATACCTGCTCTCCCCTGTCAGCCTGATTGCCCCTAACTGCCTCTGCCTTGGTCCCCACCACAATGGCTTTGTCTGGAAGGAAGTTGGACATCCAGAAGATGACTGATGGACCCGGTCTAATTAGCATATTACCATTTTATTAGTATAGATACATTATATAGGATAGGATTGCTTAAATGGTGGGGGGAGGATTTTTCAGCAAGAGGAGATACTCTTGGCAGACAAAAATACATAACCCCTATATCTGGACTGATAGCCAGCCATATACACCAAACTACCAAAATGGTTATTTAAAAATTAGAGGCCCAGTGCAAGAAATTTGTGCATGGGGTATGGGTGTCCCTCAGCCCAGCCTGCACTCTCCAATCTGGGACCCCTCAAGGGATGTCTGACTGCCAGTTTAAGCCCAGTCTCAGTGGGTTTGAGCCTAAATGGGCAGTCATACATCCCTCTCACAATTCAGGACTGCTGGGTCCCAAACTCTCGCCTGCCTGTTGCCTGTCTGCCTGATTGCCCCTAGCCACTTCTGTCTGCCAGCCTAATCACCCCCTAAACACTCCCCTGCCACCAGATTGACACCTAACTGCTCCCCTGTCTACCCTATCATCCACAACTGCCCTCCCCTGCTGGCCTGGTTGTCCCCAACTGCCCTCCTCTTCAAGCCTGTTCCCCCCATACTTCCCTTCTCTGCAGGCCTGGTCACTCCCAACTTCCTCCCCTGTAGGCTTAGTTGGTTGCTCCTAACTTCCCTTCTCTGCTGGCCTGCTCACCGGAACTGCCCACCCTTACTGGCCTGGTTCCCCCCAACTACTCTCTCTGTAAGCCTGGGTCCCCCCAAAACAGTCCTTCCTGCAGGCCTGTTTCCCCCAACTTCCCTCCCCTGCTGGCCTAGTCACCTCAAACTTCCTTCCCCTGAAGGCCTGGTCATCCCTAACTGCCCTCCCTTGCTGTACTGGTTCCCCCAGTGCCCTCCCCTGCAGGCCTGGGTCCCCCCACAACTGCCCTTCCCTTCTAGTCTGATCGCCCACAACTGCCCTCCCCTGCCAGCCACCTTACGGTGGCCATCTTGTATCCACATGGGGGTGGCCATCTTTGACCACATGGGACGGCCATCTTATGTGTTGGAATAATGGTCAATTTGCATATTACCTCTTTATTAGATAGGATTGAGACTCTTTTTTACACCTTACACAAAACAGTTGTTCCCTTTAAAACCCCTCCTCAGCCCCCACTTTAGGTTCTGTCTTCACAGTTCACCCAAATTTGGTTCTGATGGGTAGGTTTCTATGCCAATCAGTGTCAAAAGCTCTGCCTCCTAGGTAGCCATTGGCTCCTCTGGGAAATCCAGAGTGGCCTCACCTTCACATTGGTGCCAGCTCTTCAGTCATGCCCCCAGTCCGCTATCAGGTGTATCTCTGGGCGCTCTGAGAAGTGGTACCTCTGGTCTGTGCTGATGACAATTTTGAATTCTCATCCCTGACGTAACCTTCTTACAAAGTGAGCTCCGTAAAGGCAAGCATTTGTCTTGTTCATTCTTACTTCACTCATAGACTCTACCTGTGTCTATGCATCTATGCTAGCACCACATGGTGACTGGTTGAACAGTCATTTTGGTTGTCACGGTCACTGCCTTTTTATATAGAGAGATAGATTGCAACTCACAGTGTGGAATGCTCACCACACACTTTTCCTCCAGCATCTGGTCCTGGAGATCTTATGTCCTTCCAAGGCTTTGCTCACCCTCTTCATCTGCCATATCAAGTAAATTGCTTTGTGTACATGGAAACCCTTTGTAGGCTCCATGGGTATGTCTTGACTTCACTGCAGTTTTGATTAACCTGACATAAGGAGAGACACCATCATTTTCAGGTAATACCATCATGGTAAGATCCCTGCTCAGCCTACTGCTTGGGAGCTTCCTGATAGCTCTCACCTCACACCTCACTTTCCAGTCCAGCCTACCAGTGCCTGCAGCAAGCTAATCTATGTGTTGGAGTGTCTTCCCCCTGGTGGTCAGTGTGCATCATAGCAACTGATTGAGCAGTCAAACTCCCAAGGGAACTCCAATCAAGGGGACAATTTGTATATTAGGCTTTTATTATATAGGATACTCTAAGAATGTTACAGTTTTACATTCAAGTTTATAATCCATGTTGAGTTTATTTTTTGTGCAGGATTTAAGGTCTGTGACTAATTTTTTTTTGCCTGTGACTGTCTAGCTCTTCCAGTACTATTGTTAGAAAAAACTGTTTTTGCTCCATTGTATTACCTTTCTTATTTCTTCAAGATCAATCAATTATACTCATAGGGATCTATTTTTGGTCTTTCTATTCTTTCCATTGATCTATTAGTCTTTGTTTTGCCAATATCACACTGTCTTGGTTGCTATAGCTCTATAGTTATTCTTGATGTCAACTAGTGCCAGTCCTTGAACTTAGTTTTAGTCCTTGTTAGCTATCCTGCCTATTTTGTCTCTCCATATAAACTTTAGAATAGGTAAGTCAATACCCACAATGTAACTGGCTATGATTTAGATTGTGATTGCACTGAAACTATAGCAATCACGTTGGGAAGAATTAATATATTGACAATTGACATCTTATCTATAAATGTGGACTATCTTTCCACTTACATATTTCTTCTTTGATTTTGTTTCTCATAGTTTTGTAGATTCCCTCAAGTAGATCTACTATTGATAGATTTATGACTAAGTATTTTATTTGGAGGTTGCTAATGCAAATTTTACTTTTAATTTCAAAATTCATTTATTCATTCTTGTTATATAACAATACAATTGATTTCTGTATATTAACTATGTATTCTGTAAAATTGCTATAATAACTTATTAGTTCCAGGAGTGTTTTTGTTAATTCTTTCAGATTTTTTTACTTAGAACATCATGTCCTCTGCAAATTATCTTTCTCCCTAATTTGTAACACTATACCACTTCACAGGAATTATAAATACCTTATAATAACAACATAGAGCTAATTTCTTTCTCCCATCCTTTGTATTTTTGTGATCATTTATTTCACTTATATATAAATACTAGAGGTCCAGTGCATGAAATTCATGCATGGAGCGCGTTCCCTCAGCCCAGCCTGCATCCTCTCCAATTGGGGACCCCTTGGAGGATGCTCAACTGCCTATTTAGGCCCTGTGGGATTGGTCCTAAACTGGCAGTCAGATATCCCTCTCAGAATCTGGGACCATTGGCTCCTAACTTCTCATCTGCCTGCCTGCCTGATTCCCCTAACTTTCCTCCACAGCCAGACTGATCTCGCCCCCAACTGTCTTCCCCTGCTGATCTGATCTCACTCTCAATGGCCCTCCCCTGCTGGCCTGATCTCGCCCTCAACAGCTTTCCTCTGCTGGCCAATTTGGTTCTGATTGATCAGTTTCTATTCCAGTCAGTTCCAAAATCTCTGCCTCCTAGGAAGCCATTGGCTCTCCACAGCACCCAGATTTGGTTCTGATTGGTTGGTGTCTATGCAGGTCAGAGTCAGAAGCTCCACCTCGTAGGTAGCCATTGGTTCTTCACAGCACCCACATTTAGTTCTGATTGGTTGGTTGCTATGTCAGTCAGCATCTCTGGGCCTATCAAGGGGGCCTGATCAGAAAGGCACAGCTGATCAGCAGCCCTGGGGGAGGCCTAGAGAGAAATCAAGATGCGGCTGCTGGTGAGACTGGGAGAAAAAGACAAAGGCAAGTGCTGACCAAAAACTGGTCAGAGGCTATGGAATAGTCCTGCTTCTCTCTTCAGGCCCTGATTTGCAGCCTCCTCAGCAGTCAGTGCTGGAGCACCGAGCCTGCAGTGGAAGGAGTCAGCACTGGGTTACCTTGTAATCCAGTGCTGATTGCAGGATGACTTCCGGTTGGTCAGTTTCAATTGTTACTGGTCATTACAACCCAAGGTTTTTATGTGTTATGATGCTTGAGCATATATGTGTGTGTGCGCACGTGCGCACACACACACACACACACACACATGAGTGGCCAGATTATTATGACCACCTGGCATTTGTAAGCAAATTGCCGTTTATTGCAATGTATGGGATGGAAGCCAAAGGCCTGTTCAAATACCTTTGCTGGTTCTAGTTACCAAGATAAAACATCTCCAATTCTCATAGGAACACAAAGATTGGATACTAGAGCATTGGAAAAAAGGCATCTGGTCTGATGAATCACATTTCCAGTTGCATCATGCAGATGGTAGAGTAAGAATTTTGTTGAAAAATCGTGAAAGCATGCACCCCACATGCATGAGTACAACCCTTCAAGCTGGTGGGGGCATTGTTATGGTTTGTGGCATGTTTTCCTGGAATGATTTGGGCCCTTTAATTTGTATGGAACAATGTTTGAATAGCACAATATACCTAAGTATCATTGCTAATCAAGTTCATACTATCATGTTGATGGTGTATCCCAATAGAGATGGTGTTTTCCAAGAAGACAATGCACCATGCCATGGTGCTCATATTGTACAGGAGTGGTTTCAAGAACATGAGGAAGACTTTATCTTGCTTAGGTGGACCCAACAATCACCAGATCTCAATCCAATTGAGCATTTGTGGGACGAAGTTAAAAGAGCCATCAGGCAGCTGGTTCCACCACCATCAAATCTCACAGAACTGGACAGTGCTATTCATCAGGCATGGTGTCAGATTCCTCACATCACCTTTCAACATTTCATGGAGTCAATGCCAAGAAGAATCACTTCAGTATTGAAGGCAAACGGTGGCTCAAGGAAATATTGATGAGGTGGTCATAA